>JAGFNQ010004034.1:186095-313229 GCA_024364735.1 Boesenbergia rotunda
CGGCCCTATTGTAGACTGCCCTTTGGGCATTCAAGATCATGTCTAAGGTCTTTGAGCTTGTTGAGAATTTCTCAAGAACACTCTTGAGTCTCTCAACTTCACTCTTTAATAATTTATTTTCCTCCTCTAGCATCTCAACATGCAAATCATCTACATCCTCATCCCTAGAGGACTTCAATTGTTCAACTTCAATTTTCAAAGATTTAATCTCATCCTCTAACATTTCCACATGCAAATCGTCTACATCTTCATCCCTAGAGGATTTCAATTGTTCAACTTCTAATTGCAATGATTTAACCTTAATTTTTAAGTTTTTCAACATATTGGTTAAGCATGCAATTGCTCTATAGCATTTCTCAAGTTCGGGAGTGATTACCTCTTCATCATCCGAAGATGATGAAGCCGCGTTTGAGAAGTCGGAGGATTCATCACTGCTTTCTTCTCCTTCCACGGCCATGAGTGCTACATGGCGTGTACTCTTCTCCTCCTTCTCTTCATCGGACAAACTTGAGGATGATTTATCCCAAGTGGCCTTCAAGGCCTTCTTCTTCTTCTTGGATGTATCCTCCTTCTTCTTGAGCTTTGGGCAATCCTTCTTGAAGTGCCCTTTCTTACTACATTCATAGCAAGTAATATTATTCTTATCAAGCTTAACTTCATTTGGGTTACCTTTACTCTTGAAGCGTCGACCCTTTCTCATCATTCTTCTAACAAAATTGGCCATCTCGGAGGAAGAAGAGCCGCTGCCATCCTCCTCGGATTCGGACTCGGATTCGGATGAAGATGAGGATGAGGAGACTTCCTTCTCCTTCTTCTTCTTGTTCTTTTCTCCTGCAACTAAGGCAATCCCCTTCTCCTTGGGGCCTTTGTTAGTCATTTCATGCAATTTCATTTCACAAAACAAATTATCTAATTTGACAATTGATAAGTCCTTGGAAACTTTGTAGGCATCCACCATGGATGACCACAAAGCATTCCTTGGAAATGCTTTTAACACATACCTTACAAGGTTGCGATTCTCGACCTTTTCATCAATAGAATGAAGACCATTGAGGACTTCCTTGAACCGGCTATGAAGTTTACTCACTGTTTCATTTTCCTTCATGGTAAGGTTTTGTAGTTGGTTGAGGAACAAATCCCACTTGGCAATTCTTGAATCTCGGGTGCCCTCATGGAGTTCAATGAGTTTATTCCATAAATCTTTTGCACTTGTGAAGGGACCAACCTTGATGAGTTGATCTTTGTTCATGCCACATTGTAGGGTCACCACCGCCTTCGCGTCGGCTTCACTCTTCTGGGTTTGCTCAGCCGACCAACGCCATGATTCTAGTTCTTTGACTTCATCATCCTTTGGAGGGGTAAAACCCTCCTTCACAGCGAACCGAGTGTTGATATCCATCTTTAGATAATACTTCATCTTCGATCTCCAATATTGAAAATCTGCTCCATCGAAGAAGGGTGGACGAGTGGTGCTAAAACCTTCTCTCAAAGCCATTGTCGTTGACTCTCGGTTGTTAATCCGTTTGTACAGAGCCCCAAGCTCTGATACAACTTGTTGGAACTTGGATGGCTAGAGAGGGGGTGAATATAGCCAGACACTTAAACTTTAGCACTATCGATTTTTTGCACCTCAAATGTTAGTAGCACAGCGGAAGCTAAAGGAAAACAGAGTATGCAGAAATGAACCCTAAGCTAAGCACAAATGCAAAACGCTAACAAGAGGATTTACAAGGTTCGGGGATAACTTGCCCCTACTCCTTAGCGTGCCCTAAGGTGGGCGATCCTTTGATCGTCGGCAGATCAAGCCCCGAAAAATCCGGATAAAATGCAACCTCCTTCTCGGTGGAGTAACCTCTCCACAGCGTTTCAACAAAGATAAAGTTTTAAGCACAATGAAACACAAGAAGGATCTTACAGAGCACTTAGGACAGCAAGAACCCAAGCAAACTTCTCACCGAGCTCCACCCAACGCAGATCTCATGCAAGAACTCCCTTCTTCGTGTCTTCTCGCTGATGGACTCGCCAAGCTTCCTGGTTCTTCTTCCAAATGCTCAAGTAACAGAGGTTGCTTCAGACAGTAGAGTAATCGCAGTTGCTTGCTCAAGATGATGGAACAACAGATCGCACAAGCACAATGTGGAGAACTGATCGCGCAGCAAGAAGTGAACTCAGCAAGCTCTCTGTTCAGCAAAAACTACTCAGCTCTTCTCCGCTACGCAGCTTAAGTCTCTCCACTGATCGCCAGGTCATCTCACTACAGCCTCCAGCTGCTCACCTGCAACCACCAGCCTACCACTGAGCTCTCCTGGACTCCCTGAGCTTCCCTCAGCCTAGCCCCAGTCAGCAGCTCCAGCAACCGTTGCAACCTGAGATGGCAAATGGACAAATCTGCTCCAAGAAAAGACCTCCATTGACTCTCCTTGAGTGTTTGAATTCATCCCTGTCACCTACACACTTAATCAGAGCATTAGTACAGCAAATCAGCAGTGAATCAAGTATCAGAGATTAAGCGCAGAGAAATCAGATGTGTTCAGACGCGATCAGAGCGTCTGACAGTGCATTTTGAATTAAAGTGATCGATCACCGGACCGATCAGAGAGCCTCCTGATCGGTCACCAGACCGATCAGGGTGGGTACAGACCGATCAAGCTCCATCCTGATCGGTCCCCAACGCTCAATCAGAAATCGCGATTTCTCTGGGACCGATCACCAAACCAATCCCAGGTTGTGGATCGGTCACCAATCCGATCCACCCCTTTGCAGGGCGATTTCTTATCTTCGCAGTCCAACCCTCCTGATCGGTTACCAGACCGATCAGGGCATGCTCAGACCGATCAGGCTCCGTCCTGATCGGTAGGGGTGTCAATTCGGGTGGGTCGGGTCGGGTTCGGGTCGGGTTGGGAAAAAAAAATTTAACTCCCAACCCGAACCCGACCCGAACCCGATTTCAACCCGAAACCCCCGAACCCGAACCCAAACCCAACCAACCCGACCCGACCCGAATAATCCGAAAAAACCGATTCAAAACGTCTTTTTTTGCCATTTTCCCTATAATTCTTCACTTTTATCTCAATATTTCATCATGATCATACTATATTGATATTAATATACATAAAAATATCTTAATTTTCAAAATAAAATTTGATTTAACCCCAAAAAATCCACAAAATATTAAATTTGGGTCGACCCGAACCCAACCCGAACCCGACCCGAAATTTTTCAACCTGAAACCCCCCAACCCGAACCCGACCCGAACCCGAAAATTTTCAACCCGAACCCGATTTTTTTCGGGTCGATTCGGGTTGGGTCGTCGGGTCGTGTTGATTTTTGACACCCCTACTGATCGGTCATAGTGAGGAACTCGCGACACTTGATCGTTCACCAGAACGATCCGAACAGTGTTCCAGATCTGTCACCAGACCGATCAGAAGCCAAGCAGCAAGGGGAACCAAAACCCACTGTATGCTCCCTGATCAGTCACCAGACCGATCAAGAGCAGAGCAGTGAGCGAACTGCATGCTCCCTGATCGGTCACCAGACCGATCAGGAGCCGAGCAGCAGGTTCCCAACCTCACTGTGTGCTCCCTGATCGGTCACCAGTCCGATCAGTCATCGCTGGATCGGTCACCAGACCGATCCACGAAGGAGCACCGTGCCAACTTTCCTGATCGGTCACCAGATCGATCCAAGGACTCCAACCTAGCCCTCCAAGCCAGGATTTCATCAACCTAGCCCTCCAAGCTAGGACCTGGCCCCCCAAGCCGGGATTTCATCAACCTAGCCCTCCAAGCTAGGACCTGGCCCTCCAAGTCAGGATTTCATCAACCTAGCCCTCCAGGCTAGGACCTGACCCTCCAAGCCGGGATTTCATCAACCTAGCCCTCCAAGCTAGGACCTGGCCCTCCAAGCCGGGATTTCATCAACCTAGTCCTCCAAGCTAGGACCTGACCCTCCAAGCCGAGATTTCATCAACCTAGCCCTCCAGGCTAGGACCTGACCCTCCAAGCCAGGACTTTTTCACACCTAACCCTCCAGGTTAGGACTTTTCATACCTAGCCCTCCAAGCTAGGATTTTCCACACCTAACCCTCCAGGTTAGAACTTTTCACACCTAGCCCTCCAAGCTAGGATTTTCTCACACCTAACCCTCCAGGTTAGGACTTTTCAACACCGTGCCTAATCCCCGATCAGGACTTAATCATAATCATAATCATCAACCTAAACTAAAATCGATGTCAACATCAAAACAATAATCAGGGTCAGACTGCATCAACAGATTGCCCCAACAAGCTCCCCCTTTTTGATGTGTGACAATATGTTTAAGTTAGCTGCAAAAACAATAATAACAACTGAAAATTACAGACATAGCAAGTTAAGTAGCATAAACATGCATCCTCCCACTTAACCTATGCCCTCCACATAATTTTCAATTTTCCATAATTAACCACAAGTTAAGTTAACACTAACTTAAACCACAAGTCACAAGTTAAGTCAAACCTAACTTAAACCACAAGTTCTCCCCCTTTGACACCATCAAAAAGATTGCCCCAAGCAATCCTAACTCTAGTATCAATGAAAACACCTTTTTATTTATGAAAACCCTCAGAAATCAGAAAACACCAAAACCAGTCAACTGCCCAGTTCCCAGTCGACTGGTGCCTGCAAAACATAAACCCACAGAAAGATCAGTCGACTGCTCCAAGAGCAGTCGATTGATGCACTGCATTCTGAATTTCCAACCGAAATTCAGAAACCCCTAAAAAATTTCATAAAATTCGAAAAATTATGAAATTTTGCAAGCATATTTCTTATGATGTATTCTATCCTAGAAAAATATAGTTTCATGAAAATACCACATATGCTTGACTCTTTGACAAAAATTCCAATTCTTTGAAAACAATCCATTTTGTATCAACTTTCCATTTTAGATTTGAAACCATGTGTTTTCCAAGTCTATCCTAAACCATTTAAAACATAGAAATATTTTTCAAACCTCTCCCCCCCCTTTTCTCCTATAGATCTGGAAGACAAAATAAGTGATAAAAACTCCCCCTTTATACCATAAACCCTTGATAGAAGATATATTGAAATTTTCCATATAACCATACCATCAAGATAATCACATATCATATGAGCAATATCAAATCATGAATTAAAAGTTCATATAAGCAATGCCAAAATATAATAAGTACTACAAGGGTCATAGCCCCGAAATCCTCAAATAGTACAGTATCAAAAATAGCGTTTGAGAGATAATAAAAAATGCTTAAGCTAGATACACTGTCAACACCATCATCACCAAACCATGCTAGGACTACATATCATCGCCTAGAGGAGGAGGAGGAGGAGCCTGATACATAAGGTTCCAGTGCTGCATCATCTCATACATCTCGTCCTGACGCTGCTAGAACCTCTAAAAGTGTTGAGACCATGAACCTCCCCCTGAATATCAATCTGCCGCTGCTGGACACTCTGAAAGTCCTCCCTAAATCCATGTATCTCTGTCTCTAGTCGGAAGAGCCGCTCCTCGATAGTCCTAGCAGGAGCAGCAGCAGGTGCAGCAGTAGGAGCAGCCTCCTCATCGTCATCAGAGCTGGAAGAATCTTGACGACAGTGCCAGACTAGTACTCCCTGCCACCTCTCGATCCCAGCCAAAGAAAGCTGCCGAGATTGACGTAGTCCTTTGACAATTGATGTACCTGACCCCTAGTGGTCCTAATACCTCTAGACAAAAAGAATTCGGTCAAAATATGACCGAATGACATGTATATCTTCCTATTGACACTATGCGAAAAATGGACAATAGATGCAAACACATGACGGCCAATGTCAATGTCAAGTCTCTTCTCTAATGCATACACCATCACCAAGTGAGGTAGCCGAATCTTTGACCTCCCCTTGGTGACAATAGGTAGAATGCAATCCAGGATGATTTTATACAAAATGTTGCTCACTGGACTCATACGCCTAGCTATGAAGATACGTTGTAGAGGAGGTCGAGGATTATCAAAATAATGATGATAGATTTGATCAACGGTGACATTGGGCAAGGTCAAAGGTTTAGTGACAGTGGGGAAACATGTGAATGGATTATCGGAAGCCCTACACCCTAAAAATGATCTTAATAATGCAGACGTGAAAGGAATGGTAACCCTCTGTACCATAGACTCATATGTACCATCATCGGTATTAATACACGTAGGATTGGCATAAAAATCTTTGCATAGGCCAATATTGACATAACGCTGACAGTATACCCGTTTTTCTAATCCAAAATGCGTGATTACCTCAATAATGTGAGGAGTGATCTCCTGGAAGTATGTTTGATTGAGATATCTACAGTTCATCAAGATGAAGTCAGCATTGTTAAATATCTGTCGGCAAGTCTCGAAACGGAACCGAGGTGCCTCAGGATCTAGGAACTACTGTTGGGATGGTCCCTCACCAACCCTCTTCTTTCCCCTAGCCCTAAATGTAACCACCATATGCATGTACCAAAAACGACCCAATCAAGAAAAAAAACAAGGTAAACATGCACAAATTGAAGAGTTAGTCATGAATCACGAATCAAATGATAAAAATAAGGCAAATTATCCATTACCGTTTCTCCGATCATTGCATGACTTAAGGAGGAAATTTTTTTCTTGCCCTAGCCTTGGATCTAAGATGAAAGGAAGGCTAGACACAGGATCTGAGGACCTTGGGAAGGCTTGGAACAGTTGGGGAGGTCGAGGGAGAAGAGAACTCGCAAGGGGCGGCGCTGGAACCCTAGGTTCGGCCGCCCCCCGCGCGGTTGTTCTTTTAAAAGATTCTTAGGGCTAGTCGACTAATGAACCAAACAGAAAGATCAGTCGACTGCTGTATTGAATAACCTAGTTCTGATTTAAACTGGACCAGTCGACTACCTCTGCATCAGTCGACTGATAACCTATATTTCAGCATTTCTAACCCAACTTCAGAAATGCACCAGAAATTCCATAAATTTTTAAAAATTCTCAAATTTTGTGGAGAAATTTGTGGTACCTGTGTCTACTTGAGAAAAATACATTTATCCATGTATCTATCACCAATCCCAAGATTGACACAAAACTCAAAAATATCTAAATGGTTCAATTTAACCTTGATCTAAAGTCCTAGTTTTGATCTCTCCTTGATGTATCTTCTCATTCCCAAATCCTTAGCATTGGTTTATATGGCATTCCCACGTTAAGAACTAATTTTTATGCAATGTAGCTCCATTGTCATATTTTTACATGAAACTCACTTTTAATTGTGTCAAATCCCTAGGATTAAGTCTCACAACTTGCCTTCAAATCCTTTGGCACATTTCACAATTCTTCTAGTCCTTTTGGAGAAACCCTTTTGAGATCCATTAATCATGGATCCCATTTTGACCCCTAGAGCTCCCCCTTGAGCTCTTAGCCTTAGTCACCTCCCTAGGTGACTCATCTATAATGGCAAGGCCACACATGTGTACCTCCGGTACTTCTTGACCTACAACCCTAACTTTCTTAACTCTATATACCTTGTCCTTGGTCAATCGCAACCCCTAATTTTGTAGTCTTTTCTGTTGATTCATGTTCAACTTTAGTTGTAAGTTGGACTTATTCTTCTAGCTCCATCGAGTTCTCAAGCAGCTTGATCAGCTAAGTCCAAAGGTCGTAGACATTCTTGTACTCATCCAGTCTGCATAAAACCTTGTTAGGTAAACTGTTACAAATTAATTTACTTACCTGGTTGTTTAGTGCTGAGTTTTGAGATGGGTATCTCAAAACCAACACATAATCAAAGTCCTGACTACCCAAGGACACCTCCATCGCTCGCCTCCAATAGTTGAAGTCCTCATGATCATATGGTGGAGGTTTATTGATATTTCGCCCTTGCATCCTTTTAGGCTCCATAAAAATTCTCGCACACAAAAAATAGAGAGAAAAGAGAATCCCAAGAGTGGATTTTGGATTAGTAGTGCGGGAGGAAGAAGGTAATAAAAAAATTGACTCGAGTGGTGTTGCACAAACTTCAAATAAAACTGATCGAACGAAAAAAAATGTCTAAAGATAGGTAATAATACTAAACCTAGACTGTGCACAAAAAATTGAATAAATTGAATAAAAAACAAATTTAATTATCCCTAGCTCTTACGATGGTTGCACCGATTCAAAGCGTACCAACTTTGATACCATTTGTAGGACTGTTGGATATGAGAGGGGGAGGGTGAATCATGTGTCTTTTTAAAATCGTTGCTTTTCCAAACCTAAATGAAATGTGAGTGAGTGCAGCGAAAAATAACAAAAAGGCAATCATATGAACACAGTTCGATTTTACTTACTTCGGAGCCTTCGGCGACTCCTACTGCAAGGCCCAAGTCCCTTGGACCTTTCCGACGGACAATCCACTAATACCCTTTATGGTAATGTCCCGGTAGAGTGATCGAGTACAAAAAATGAGTAGGAAGTGTAACAACCTTATACATCTTATAAGCATTAATGAATTAAATACAAAACTTAAATTGTTACCAACACGAACGTAGAATCTCGGTTGGCTCGTGTGTTGGCATCAGTTTTCTGGCAGTAGTCGGTTGTAATCAAGTCGTAGTAGAAGCCACCGCACGAAGACGAAATAGCAGAATGCTTGGAGTAGCTTGAAATATGAGTTGTGCATGCCACCTCAAACTGCCCTTTTATAGAGCATCTGAGGTGT
The DNA here is from genome assembly GCA_024364735.1 of Boesenbergia rotunda. Taxonomy (NCBI): domain Eukaryota; kingdom Viridiplantae; phylum Streptophyta; class Magnoliopsida; order Zingiberales; family Zingiberaceae; genus Boesenbergia; species Boesenbergia rotunda. The sequence goes on from JAGFNQ010004034.1 coordinate 194,795, forward strand.
CTCACTTTCAAGGCTTATCCGATCCACAAACTATACATTTTATCCTCTTGAATACGCCTCAAGTCTGATTTGAGACACCTTAATTTCAATTTGAGGCGCCTCAGTTTTGCTGTTTGATACAACAATCTTTTGGAGGCCATAACTTTTGATTCCGAATTTGAAATTTCTACACCATAGAGTTATATATATATATAGATATAGATATAGATGTTTATGACTTAGATCCTGTCTTCCCAAGACCATGATCTAATCAAGGCCTTAGCTTAGATTTCTAAAATGGCTCTAAGTTGGACCGTACCACGGTCCCACCTGGGACTCGTCTTTATTGGAATTCACTCTTTCAATGACTTACCTCACTTACCTTGTGCAGATCTACTTAGCTCTTTAACCCACCAGGACTTTTGGAAGTCTCCACCAACTTGAACTTCAGCCAGTTGTCAGCCTCGCAAACCCAACTGGACTTTTACTAAGACTCCACCACCTTAAACTTTTTGTCAGACTCCACCACCTTGGACTTCGGCCTGGTATCAAGTTCTAAGCTTTTCAATCCTGCACACTTGGTAATAAGGTTAGAAAATAACATACCTAACTTTAACCTATTTGTCATTCGTCAAAACCTGATTTTGACCGTTAGTACAAACTACATCAACACTTATGTCATTACCAAATGTCTTGTCATCCATGACCAACTTAGTCATTTTTGTCTTGTGCCAACTCCATATTAAATTTTCGACCGGCAAGCGTCCGGTCATGCATGATCCACTTGGACTTTTCAAATCTTGTTAAGTATCTAGTCAATCTTGACCTACTTGACTCTTTATTCAACCAACATAACATATTGTCAAATATCAAAGTCCTAACTTAAGTTAACTCGAGTTTGATCAACTTGGTCAACCTTGGCAAGGGGTTGATTGCCCAAACATATATACTATCAATTATATCCATAAATTTGGTAATTGTATGAGTGTTTCCTCTAATACATCTTAGGATTAATTCACAATGGATATAAAATATCTCGTTGCGTGTCTAATCTCCCTATGCAAAAGATTATTATGTTAGGAAGGTAAAATATTTTTTATGATTTACCTATCTATATTTTGTCAGATGGACAATACTAGACGATAAATATTAAAATCACCTTTGATTTCAATTATAGGTATAAATTTAAGATTATATTAAAATACTGTCATTTGCATGTCAAATTTATCTTTTACAAATAATATTTTTACATTTTTTAATGTCAATTTGCATCTCATTTTTTAATGTCAATTTATGAAGTCAAGATCCAGGAAGAATACGGATCATAAAAAAATCAAAATCAAAATATTTACAAATTAATTAATATTCTGCAGATTTATTTTTTTTTTACGATAACAAAACTATTGTGGTGGGGAGTGAGCACATGGCACACAACATATATATATTCTACAACTTGTTTAATAATAATAAAAGGATATTTATTTATTAATTTATAATTGATTTCGTGGTCCGGAGGCATTTACTTTACTAGAAGAGCCGAGAGAGAAAGGCAAACTGGTCCCGGTAGCGATCGGAGCGTCGGCGGATGATGACCGGCGACGGCCGGTGATGGGCCAAATGCGGAAAGCAAAGAGGACCCCACCGGCTTTAATTCGACGGTTACGGTAATAAGCTAGATGGAGGTCGTAGGAGAGAGAAAGCATCTTATGGGACCCATCTGCTTCCGTTTAGTTTTTGAATATATATATATATATATATATATATAATATATATATATATATATATATATATATATATATATATAATATATATATATATATATAATATATATATATATACCTCCTAAATTTAATGACTTTTATAAAAATACCCTTTGAACCTTTCATGTATAAAAAAACAGTCATCTTAAAATACTTTTTGACTTTTTCAAGCAGTTTGATTAATAATATTTATATTTGATATCAAAATTTTACTTAAATTTGACCTAAATAATCAAATTTAAATTTATTAATCAAATTAAAATATACTTCTTATCTTATTTAACCAATACCATTATAAATTAATGCCCCTAAAATAGGTCATGGCCTACCTATCATTCATCAAAATCAATTATAGTTGATTAAAAAGAATAAAATATGTTTATTCAATTAATTTTATTTTCCTTATTTGTTGGTGTGTCATGATATGGATTGACATTATCATAATATCTACTTATCAAAACTCTCCTCTCATCCTTAAATATTCCAAAGACTAGGTAAAATGATACATTGCTCTCAGCAAATCAATTTTGATGATTGAAATGTGAGAAACGAGCCACCTTTTTATTACGAGTAGAATATTCATCCATTCATGCCAATTTAATAGGGCGAGTGGATGAGGTGTTATAGTTTGCTAGGATATTGTGCATCGAAATGCTAATCATACATAGCGAGATATTTATGTTTATTTTTCAATTAAAAAATTCATAAAATAATTTGATTTACATATTAACCGAATATTTATTTTTTTAAAAATATCCGTCTAATATTTTTTGATCTATTGATGTTTGATTATGATATCTTTCCTTTTATTTTTTTATGAATAAAGAAATTATCCAATTCATACCATTCATGAATAATAATATTATTATTTTTAAATCTTTTACTTTTTCATTTGATTCATATATTTTCATCTTCTTGAATTCAAATAAATAAATTGAATTTATTTTTTCAAATTTATTCATTATTCGTTTTAAATTGATTTTTATAACTATATAATAATTAAAAATTAATAATTTTAAAATACTTCTTAATAGTTTTTCAAAATACTTTTTTTATTGTAGTAAATAATAATAATAAATATTTATAGATATGATACTAGTACATGAGAAATATTCAAAGATATTTTAAATTGAGTTTATTTTTTCAAATTTATTCATTATTCATTTGAAATTGATTTTTTACAACTATATAATAATTAAAATATTAAAATTTTAAAATACTTGTTAATAGTTTTTCAAAAAACTTTTTTTATTGTAGTAAATAATAACAATAAGTATTTTACAGATATTATACTAATACATGAGAAATATTCAAAATGAGAAATACACATTTTGGGAGCACATACTCTTTATGTCCCAAATTTAATATTAAACGATTTGATATTAAATTTTGAAAATATTTTTATGATCTCAAAGTTGGACGTCCATTTTTTTTTTTGTCTCAAATTTTAAAAGTAATCATTTTAATATCATGTATTAAGAGACACCTTAATTTTTTTAAAAAAATTATGATTAAACAATATAAATCAATTGGGAAGGTGAACTCTAGACATTTTAGATTTTTAATTTTTTTTACCTTAAACTCTATAATTCAATTGGAAAGGTCAATTCAAAACTAAAATAAAAATAAAATATTAACTTTGGGATTAAATTTTTTAAATTTGATATTTTAAATATCAAAAATAAATCAAATTTGGTATCAAAATGTCTTTTCCACATTTTAATATTAATAAAATATATAACGATGTTTTAGACAAAAGTGTAATAGGGTATTAATTTCACAATCCACAAATAATAATAAAACAAGAAGGATGGAAAAAACGACAGTAGCCAAGGTGATTTTTAAAGATATTTCAAAATTTTTAAAGTATTTCTTAAAACATCTAATAAGATGTGATTATTTCTGAAATCCTTTTATATATATATATAGAGAGACTCTTTGAAAATAATCTTAATTATATTTAAGCATAAATCATCAGTGTTTACTCATAATTGCTTATAAATTATGATTAAATAATTTGCATGCCTCCTTAATCCTATCATTTATAGTATCCAACAAAACTTGTAGACCCCACAAATCAAATAATATCACCTACATATGTAAGCAAAACTAGCAATATGATAGAACAAGTAGATAATCTTCTCTCGTCCGTTCTTCTACATTGATTTGATCGGCTTAATCATCAGCAATGTAGAGCCTCTTGAATTTGATATTTGAATTATCAAAAAAAAAATTACAGAGCCTCTTAACGTTAAATTTCTCGGAAACTTCCTCCACTGGAAATGATTGTTGCTAAGCATAAACTGATGAAGAAGTATATTATAAATAATCACACAACGTCCTCTTCCTCTTAATTTATTGATTCACTGTGATACGAAGAATCTTAAAAATCATAAATAATTTCTTAATTTATTTTTTAAACTAGAGAAATATAAGGAAGATTTAGTTTATTTTCTTTTCTTTTTTTAATCATATTTTCTTATTTTAAAAAAAATAATTTTATTTCATTTTTTAATTTTCAAAAAAATATATTTTTTCTGAAAAATAATTTAAAAAATATAAATTAAACATGTTTTTTTAAAATTATATTTTTTATGGAAAAAAAACGAATGTATCAAATGCAGCGGTAACCATCCTCCTTCCCTCTCCTTTCTCCCCTCGGCATTACTCGGCATCCGTCCAAAATCGATCGGACGTTCGGGATTGCCTCGAATTGTAAGATATTGCCGTTTCGAGGAAGTGGACCGGGGTACCGGTTCTCCCGGTCACCTGACGCCGTCTCTTACCTCTACATATTCTTGCGGAAAACGAACTGTGAGAGGGGTATAGCCTTTGAGTTTTGAGCTTGCCTTCTCTGGTGGCTGCCGGGGATCTCTCCGCCGTATTACCTTTAAGGCTGTTTTTTTTCTTCCCTTTTTGCTCTACCTCTCTGCGGTGGTGCACTGCCGATCTCATGCTTTTGGTGTCCGTTGTTGGAGTGTGTTGATCTTTCGACCGGGCGGATGGGCGAAGGGTAGAGTGGGAAAGAGAGATTGAGACTAGGGTTAAAGTTCTTGCATTCCAGGAACGTTGGGATCGTCTTGAGCTGTCATTTTGATCTTGAAAGTGAATCGGAAGACAGATGTTTAGGAAGAACGATTCGGCCCTGTCTTGCTTTTATCTATTCCTTCTTTGGTTCTTCTTCCGCAAATCGTGAAATAGATCCCGGAGGCTAAGCTGCTGCCGGGAGTTATTGGACAAATCGCGAAGAGTTTGGACGCGATTGACAGATGTTCGACCTAAACTTGACGTCTTCTGATGACTCGGCTGCGATGGAGGGAAAGATCGTCGCCGTCGATTCCGGCGGAGCCGGTTCCGGAAGTTCCAATTCGTCCTTCCTCAGCGTCGAGGCCCCAGTCGATCTGGCCGATGGCGACTGCTGCGGGACTCTTCTCGCTCCGGCCTTCCAGTTCGTCATCTTGAAGAGCTCCGCCTCCAACAGTGCGGTGGGAGATAGGGCCGATGACGATCGGGTAGTTCAGCCTGGGTTAGTCACTATGCAGTTACTTCCTCCGGCGCCGGCGCTGGCGATTTCTCAAACTTCACAGTTGATGGGTGTAGCTCCTCCTTTCTCGTGTTCCTCCGGACCGCACTCCATCGATATCTCATTCTCCAAAAACGAGTCGCGGATGGATTTTAGGGTTCCCAATCAGCAGCAGCAACCGCAAGTGAAGAAGAGTCGCCGTGGGCCACGGTCTCGGAGCTCTCAGTACCGCGGTGTTACGTTTTACCGCAGAACAGGGAGATGGGAATCGCACATCTGGTGAGCAAATTGCCCTCTAATATTTACTTTCTTTTTCTTGCTCGCCTAAAATTGGTAAATTGATATGAGCTTTGGTGCAGGGACTGCGGCAAACAAGTATATTTAGGTGAGCAAGGTCCCCCTTTTGTCAGTTCTTCCGTCATTATTTTCGAAAACTTACTATTTTTGCACTTGATTGGTTGGGCATTAAAAGGAGGCTTCGACACAGCTCATGCTGCTGCAAGGTGAGCATTATTTTCTTGTCTGGTGCTTTCTATTTCAGTCACGTACTTACCCACTTAGGCAGGAGCAATATTGAGGAGAATATTCTTTCCTCAGGGCTTATGATCGCGCTGCAATTAAGTTTCGAGGAGTTGGTGCTGATATCAACTTTAGCCTTTGTGATTATGAAGAGGATCTCAAACAGGTAATTATCTTTCAAGAGGTTCTTCATAAGCCATCCATTTCTCCATCCTTTATTATAAACGGACGATTAGAGTTCTTTAAGAATTTGATTCACTATATAAACAAATGTCTTTTTAAAATGGCTTAGTTTTTCCCCATTTTGTTGGCAATTCTGTAGACGATGGATTTGTCGAAGGAAGAATTTGTGCATATTCTTCGTCGTCAAAGCACTGGATTTTCAAGGGGAAGTTCCAAATATAGAGGAGTGACCCTTCACAAGTGCGGCCGCTGGGAAGCCCGCATGGGACAGTTCCTTGGCAAGAAGTAAAATCTTATTCTCCAGTGCTTAATCGTCTATTAACCATGCTTCTTTTTTCTTTTACATTTTAGATCAAGTTAATTTCTTGCTCTTGCATTTCTATCATAAACATCTGTTGGACCTATTTTTTATATAAAAGAGAATATCATATGCATCTATGAGAACTGTTTCTTCGATAAATTGATAATTTCTTCCCTTTGCCAAATAAAGAGACAATAGAAAAACCCCATTTTTTTTACCTACGAGAATATCAATGGATGTGCAGGTATATATATCTTGGGCTATTCGACAGCGAAATAGAAGCTGCAAGGTCTCTCTTAACATGAATAGTCTCATTACTGTCTAGTCTCTAATTATTATTTTAATGTGTGATGGTTCTATTCTAACGCCACTTGTTTACATTAGGGCTTATGACATGGCTGCTATAAAGTATAATGGGAAGGAAGCTGTTACCAATTTTGAGCTAAGTAATTACAATACAGAACTACTTGGCACGGGTGACAGTGAAGGTAAATAAGCAAAAAAAAAAAAAAAACTTATTCTTTATATTCCGTAATGCATGTTTCTTGCGATCAGTTATATACATTCTGGTGGAGTTCACAAGATTTTCTGAAATATCCGCAGGTCATGTTGTGGATCTGAACTTGAGTATTGCCCAACCAATTGTCCAACTTCCAAGAGGAATTCCTAATCCACTGGCTAGTCCTTCTGAAGTTTCTAATGCTGGCAAAACAAATGTAATTTTTTTTTTTGCTAGAACCTTAAATTTTGTCATTTCCTCAATCTTGCTTCCTAGTAAATTTGATGTTATTCATATTGTGGTTCAATTCCTGTTTCACCCCAAGTAACTAATTGAGTATAATTTAAATCAAATCTTAGCTTATATTTCCAAGTTTTTAAACTAGTATGATATTGATCCTCATTCTTGTTTTCATTTGTTCTGCAACAGGTTAACCACCTGCCTTGGCAAACGAAATCTATCCCAACTATCTATCCGGATCCACCAGGGCATTCTCTTTTATGGGCTGCTCGTTTTTAATTTCCTATGATCAAGGTGATGTTTTTAAGAAATATCTTCTACAACATTCGATGTATGATAGAACTAAATTTGCAGAATGCTTACACCACAGCTGCTTGTACAAAATTTAAAATTGTTTTCTGGCTTTCAGTCTCAATTACAGCAGGATTTACTAGCAAAATATGTTTTTTCCTCACATTAGCAAGAAAGTTCAAGAATCAAAGTCTAAAGAGAGGATAAAATTACACTTTTATAGCTCCGCATTTCCAAGTGAGAGTTTTTATAATATGTTATACTAATAAGTTTGACACCTTGAGTGCTTTGGCATTTATAGATGGATTGATTTCATTTTGGAGTCAATCTCTTACCTCTGCCAATGTTGCTCTTGAGGGGAGCATATTGAAGAGATTAGGAAGTGAGAAAGGGAACACATCTCTAAATGCTCTCTTAACTACAATTGAAATGTTGGACCAAGTAGTAGACAAATCTGAGGTGACCGGTTCGGCCTCACGGAAGTTTCCCATCAATCACCAAGGTAAATTGGAAAGCGCTCGCGGTGCACAATTGACATTTTGGGTTGATTAGTCACATTTTCAAATTCGTATAAATATGCTCACAATGAGCTAGGTTACTCACTTAAGTGTCTTGTCCTTTAGAGTCGCACCGAATTTTCTCTTAGACTTTAGCAACAAATACATATTCCTTGTCTAATATCCTACAACAACGTCTAAGAATCAAATGTTAAAAACAGGAGGTGAAAAAAGAGAGTGATAAAACCTGACTTTTATAGCTCCATATCTCCAAATGAGATCTCTTGAATATGCTGAAAAAACTTGAAAAACTTATAGGGTGCGTTTAGTTCAAGTTATGATATATAACCTCGGTTATGTCATTACCAAGTAATCACATAACTAAGGTTATGGGGAATGAAACATAACCTGAAGTTGTTTGGTTCAATTTAGGTAATCAAATAAAATCTTGTTTGTTTGGAGGTAATAGTCTATAACTTAATATAATATTTTACCATATTAACCTTTAGAATTTGTTTAGATAATTTTATTTGTTTAGACTTAAGGGTGTCGACGTCGATCGTCGGTGTCCACGTAGGCAATCGGTGTCCAACACCGATAGCCGACCGGCCACGATCGGCGCCGACCGGCGACACCGCCGGCGAGCGACGGTGGTCGCCCGCCGGCGAGCGACGATGGTCGTCACCGGCGGTGGTCGCCGGCGATCGTCGCCACCGCCGGCGATCGTCGCTGACGGTGGTCGCCGGCGATCGTCGATCGCCGGCGGTGGTCGCCGACGATCGTCGCCGGCGGTGGTCGCCGGCGATCGTCGCCACCGCCGGCGATCGTCGCTGACGGTGGTCGCCGGCGATCGTCGATCGCCGGCGGTGGTCGCCGACGATCGTCGCCGGCGGTGGCGGCGATCGTCGCCGACGGTGGTCACCGGCGATCGTCGCCTCCGGCGGCCGACGACGATCGCCGCCGGCGGCCGACGATGATCGCCGACGGCCGGCGACGATCGCCGACGATCGCCGACGACCGACGACGATCGTGGCCGGCGGTGCTCGCCGTCCGCCGGCGGTGCTCGCCGTCCGCCGGCGGTGCTCGCCGTCCGCCGGCGGTGCTCGCCGGCAGCGCCGGCCGGCAGCCGGCGGTGCTCGCCGTCGATCGTCGTCGGCGGTGGTCGCCGGCGATCGTCGGCGGTGGTCGCCGGCGATCGTCGGCGGTGGTGGTGGTCGCCGGCGATCGTCTGCGGTGGTCGCCGGCGATCGTCGGCGGTGGTCGCCGGCAATCGTGGCTAGCGGTGGTTGACGACGATCGTGGCCGGCGGTGGCCGGCGGTGGTCGCCGGCCGCCGGCAATAGTCGTCGGCGGTGGTCGCCGGCGGTGGTCGCCGACGATCGTCGCCGGCGGTGGTCGCCGGCGATCGTCGTCGGCGGTGGTTGCCGGCGATCGTCGCCCGCCGGCGGTGGTCGCCGGCCGCCGTTGTCGGTCGTCGATCGAGAATAATGCTTTAGGAAGTTAATAAATTGTAATGGTTATTTTCGTCTTAAGTGTAAATATTGGAGGATAATTTTGGAAAGATAAGTTCCATAACCAGGGAATCAAGAAAAACCTTATTTCCCTGAGGTTTTCCGATTCCTGATTGCATGTCCCTTTTGCTGACGTGTCGGGCATCGATCATTACTTGTGGATCGCTGATTACCTAAACCAAGGTTATCATGGATAACCCTCAACCAAACGCACCCATAGAATTTTCACCTTTAGTGCTTTGACATTTGGAGTTGGATTGGATTTCCCTTGGGAGTCAATCTCCCTACTCTTTCAATGTTACTCTTGAGGAGGCAAATTAGTATGGCATCTCCAAGTGTGTTAATATTTGGGTTGAATAGCCATCTTCAGGTAAGTAATAAGAGGCTTCTCGCTTCAGTGCCTGCACCTTTTGAGTTGGATTGAGTGTTCTCTTCGACTTTAACATCAAATGCATATTCCTCCTTTGATACCCTGTAAATATTGATTTTGCCAATCAACCATGAGATTGGATGATATCTATGTAGCATGTCTCTTAATTGTATATAGTTTTATCATTTTGCCAAATCTTCGTTGCATATTTTCTTGCCTAGTTAGTCTTAATTAAACTTATAATATTGGATGATATACAACTGCAGGATAGAGGGAGAGTGAAGAGTCTGAGACGATTGGTCATCTCCAAGTGTACTTTTTCCAGTTCTCGTGCAGCAGCATCAGGATTCTCGAATCTCTTTTCCAAGTGATGACTACCCATCACCTTCCACGACCATCAACGCCATTTCTTCCCTCTGAACTTGCTGCTAGAGTATCATCGAAATCGGCAGGCTAAGAATGAACAGTGCATGCGCGACAAACAGTAGCATGGACATGTTTCTATTTCCATTGCGATGCATGCTTCAATTAGTAGGCGAGGCGAACCGAGGCTCGGCAACATTACTACTCTTTGACTATCTGTGTGAATATTGAATAACTAAATTGGTCGGTTTGAGAATGGATGTTGGTGAGAGTGTTTGTTGCTGGTATCGAGAATACTGTGGACGATTGCTCGCGTGTGGTACATTGCTTGATTGAAATGAGATTGCTTGCTTAAAGAAAATCGGGAGACGTGTCGTTTTGTTGGGCATGCAGAAAATACTTTTACGTTGCTAATAAAAGTTTGTATTGGTGTCGCACTGTCCCTGTTGGCGTTGGTGGTGAGTAAACCCGATCACGGTTCGGAATCGACGGTTCCACGATTTATGAGAGATCGACCCTTAATCTTAACCGCCCAAGCCGATTACGGTTCACAGTTTGAAACCGTCAGTTCACTGTTCGGTTCACAGTTTATCACGGTTCAAGATTATTATATTAAAAAAATTAAAAATTAAATTAAAAAAATAAATTTTATTAAAAAAAGGGTTTGTACTTATATAAGTTGTCTACGTATCCCCTTAAGGTGTAGGGGAATCAAAATCCACGTAGTTTTTTTACATTTTTATCCTTTTACATTCTTTATATTTTTACCCTTTCTTACTCACTTCTATTTCTTCCCGTTCCCGTTGTATTTGTTCCTTCGGTATCAAATTCTTCGACTTCGTCTTCTGAAGTTGCATTCCTTGGATTCGCTTCTCGGCTCTGGTCCAATCATCTAGTAATGTTTGAGCTTCCAATGAGTCGGGAGATATAGTTGATCATCGTTCATCTAATATGTTACCGCCGTCATTGAACGTCTGCTCCACAGCAACATTTGACACTAGAGAAGCTAAAATTTCTTTTGGGATCACGGAGAGAACGGGAAAGTTTTGAGCCTTCTGTGACCACCACTTCAAGATATCGAAGTCTTCACTATTTGCTTCATTAAAATTAAAAGAAGTCGTAAAATAATTCTCAAGTTCCTGTGTGGAACTTGAGAATCCTCGTGAACGTTTCGTCCGTTCTTTTAATAAAAGTTGTGGTTTTGTAAGTTTTAAATTAGTAGTAGTAGGTTGTTGTGTTTCAGAAATATTAGTTTGTGTTCCATATTTAACATAATATTGATTATAAAGATCATATAAATAATTTCTAATATTATATATAATATTAGCTGGATCCGGAGAGAAAGAATCTTTAATAGGAATTAAATCGTCACAATATAAAGTTAACATTTCTTATAAAATTTCTAATTTAAATCTAGGATCTAAAGCAAATACAATTAAATAAATTTCAAGAATAAAATAAAAATATTTTTTCCATTTAATTTTCATAGCTAATATACATAAAGTTAAAACTTCATTATTTACATGTTCATTTAATATTAATACTATACTACAAAAATTCATTAAAATTAAATGAGCAGTGAGATAATAAACACCGAAAAGTTGTTCAGTTGCATCGTTAAAAACTTTTAAAATTTCACAAATATTATTACAAATATTTCATTGTTGTGAAAATAAATATATATTAGTATTACTATTTTGTGCAAAAAATAAAATAATAAATCTTTATATTGAAAAAAATCTTATAATAATCGATATGTTGAATTCTAACGTGTTGGAACATCACGTGGAAATATTTTAGGTTTCATTCCATTAGTTTTACAAAATCTATCACATTGTTTCATTATAGATGGATGAGATCATAAGTATGAAATTGTGGTTCTAATTGATTGAATATAATTTTGTAAAAGTTTTAATCCATCTTGAACACATAAATTTAAAATATGGCATACACAACGAATATGAAAAAATAAACCACCAATAACAGATTGACAAATAAATTTTAGTTCATCTACAGAAGCGGTATTAGAACTAGCATTGTCTAATGATATTGAAAATATTTGATGAGTCAATCCATATTCTTCTAAAATTAAGTGTAATAATTGTGCAATGTTATAAGCAGTATGTGATTCATCAAAAACTCTATAAGCTAACAATCTTTTTTAGAGAATCCAAGAGTTATCAATCCAATGACATGTTACACTTATATAAGAATGAGTTTACCAATGATCACTTCAAATATCGGAACATAAAGAAACTTCATTATTTAATTTACTAAATTCATCAAATAAATTCTTTTTTTCTTGTTTTGCTAATTTTTTAATTGTACGAGTAAGTGTAGTCCTAGGTACACGTTTAGCAGCAGGATTAAAAGATTCTTTACAATAATCTTTAAATGTGCATTTAGATCCAAAACTAAAAGAAAGATGTTCTACGGAAACAAATTTAGTTAATGATTCTCTTAATTTATTATCTGAATATAAAAAAAATCAGAATCAATACTACTACCACTAGAAAATCTAGATAATTGTGTTTCAGAGCGGTTAAGTCCATATTCCGTTGGGTGCTTCGTTTGTACATGTCGTTTCAACGACCCATAGTCGTCGTTGGCTTGAAATTTGTAGGAAGCATTGTAATGTTTGCATTTTGCATGCAATTCTCCCGACGGAAGTGTGACATTCTCAAAATATTTAGTGAAAATAGACGATTTTAAAGGCAAATTTTCCCGAACCTTAAAAGTAATCGCATCGGTACTTCCTTGTGTTTTGGAGATCGAAGGGCGTTGGGGCTGAGCCTCGGTCTCATCATCGGTGGATTGAATTTGAAAGTTGGGATCCTCGTACGCTATTTCTTTTCCCCTCCGAGATCGAGATGATGAAGCTCCGTGACCTCCTTCCATTATTATCGAAAAATGAAGAACGCGGAGAGAAGTTGAGATTTGAGAATGAGAGATTAAGAGAACAGAAGTTGTGTTGTGTGTGAAAATGATGAAATGAGCTCCCTATTTATAGAGTTTGGATTATAACGGTCACTAAATCATAGCCGTTGATTATAAAACGCAAATGATCTCAACCGTCGAAAAAAAAATACAAGATCTTCCGTTGGAACCGCCGGTTCACGGGTTTTGACTATGCGAACCGGAACCGGCCCAGCATCCGGTTCGACCTGGGCCGGTTCCGGGTTGGACCCGGCCCGGGGTCGGGTCTAGTGGTGAGACTTGGGCATTGTCACAGAGTTGCCGAGGACGGAGGGTGGACTGACTGTCGCGGTCGTTGGACGGTGGTCTGAGGTGCAAGTTCGCTCAGTATAGTCAAGGAAAGCAGAAACCGAAAAGCTTGGGGTCCAGTGCAGCCAAATAGGACCGCAGAGAGAAAAGGTACGGGTAAATTTACTTTTGCCAAACAACGTGTTGGAAAACCTTTTCTTTTGCTACCAGTGCAGGCTTACCTACACAGTGACGTACTTGTTTGCGATAAATCGGGGAGATAATATAATTAGTGAGATATAACTAAATTGAAGATGATATAATTTTAATAGGTGCCGTCAATTTTAAAGTATATTTTAAAAGAAGGATAAATTTCGATGAATGAAATGTTTTTTTTTTCTTTCCATAATATCTTTGGCGCCCTAAAGTTTACCCAGTTTATCGTTTTCTTTTTTTTAAAAAAAAAGGTATAATAGCAAAAATAAATAGTACTTGTTTTTCCAATGAGATTAATGTTTGCGATCATTATTTAATCATGCTATGTATTGAGGCTCATGCACTTGAAATGCAAAATAATGTAAGTCGTCTCCTTCTGACATAAATGTTAAGAACACAGTAACGATTAAGTTTCTCTAAAAATACATGACCAACAAGAGAATTTATAACACAGTACGAGAAAAAATTTATTAAGAAATAACTTCTTTTAACACGGTAGGATTTAAATGGCATAACAACAATGCATGACATTGTGAACAAAAACCGCTCAATCATCCACATTTGCCCTTTCCAAATATATATATATACAAAAAGCCAAAGATCTGCGTTGTCGAAATTCTAGAATCTCTCTTTTGGACAACCAATGATGTATTTGGGTTCTTCGTAAGAGAAACAAAAAACAAATTCAAAAGTTTCAATATCTACAAGAACACTGTTAATGTAAGATGAAATTAATAAGAAGAGATTTAGATTTGAGCAAATTTAAGAATAATGAACTCTTATCCATCCTCATAGCTGGAAGTGTAACCGCTTGTCGCCGTAGAAGCCCCGTCGGAGGACCGACCTCCGTCGCAGTTCCGTTCTTTGTCAGCCTTGGAGACGACTGCACGGACCAAGCCTCCAAAGATCCTCTTCTTCACCTGGCCTCGCTTCGGCAGCGGCCTGCGCTTCACCTTGCTCTCTGGGACGTGGCAGTGGCACTCCATTGATTCTGAAAGAGGGAAGATAGTTAACTGAGAGTCTTCATTTGCTGCTGCTGCTTTTTATAATGTTGCTTAATTCCTTGCACTGCAAGGGTTTGAGGTGGAGTCACAATGGAGTTAATTTCTTGCTTGTGGGACTCCCTCACCCACTTGATATGGTTTGAAACATTTTTCTAGAACACAATTTTAGTTGCTGTGTAAAGACACAGCACGAATGATCTTGCCCTTGCAAATTAAGTAGAGATTGACAGGCATGCAAAATATATCCTAAAGGCCCTTTAAGATTATGAATACTAAAAGTCAAGCTGCAGATTGATTGTTGTCGTTGAAAAGGTGCATGAGAACAGAGAAACGTGCGGAGAAGTTCAATAATCGGATAAAGACAACTGTTTTCCAGTGTTAAGAATTTGACCAAGCAGAGATGGGCGGTAGAGCTGCCAATTGTGGGAGGGAGGAACACAAAGCTAGGAAGGCAGAAACCTTATCCGATTTGATTCGGAGGGCAATCACAGACTCCTGCATGGCATAGGAGCACGCTACATGACATAAAAGTTTCCACATGGACTCGTTCAAATGATCGTAGGTAGCTCCCAGTCGAGAATCACCTGATTGTGAATTGATTGATTAGACATCAATCTCGCTTGACTGAACATAATAGAGTATTGTTGAACTAAAGAAGAGGTGAGTGTCTTTGGTCCGGCTGAACTAGCTTGGACCGATGTTCCTGGTAGGGATTGACTGATGTTACTAGTCGGGAAGAGTCATCCATGTCTCAATGGGACAAACTTCTTGAGAGGCATCATGTGATGACTATTCATTAAAGAGAGCATTTAATATTTTTAGGGGTGCCGGCAAAGTATTAAATGACCAAAAGGGAAACGGTCGCATGCTATAATGATTGGTGGCGATAATTATTAGTCGTTATTGCGATTGCATTGAATATCATTATTGTCAAAAGAAGAGAAATAGTCACAATGACAGAATAAAAGGTAATCAAGAACACTTGAAAAAGGTCCGGACTCTCCCATTTTCACTCAATTTACTTGCCCTTTTTTGATCAACTTTTGACTTGAGCGTCGGAGTGGGATCGCCGGAGCTCCTTTTGCCGCCCTCCTAACGTTCTTTGAAATTTTCTTCTCAGGCAATTCTCCTCGCCCGAACGTCCGTCTCATCACCGGGAGTTGTCATCCTACCTGTCAGCTTCCAGATCATTTTGGCGTCGTCTGTGGAAAGGAATTCTAACCAGAAGCTGCTAACTGGATGGCGAACAACGGCAACCTGACGATTGTGGTTCTTATCCGCGTGGAGCTAGATCAACTCATAGCATCAATAGTACGAGGGGCGCTGGAACAATATCAGATTTAGTCAGATGTCTCTGTGTCGGTGGGAAAGCAGCGAGCATAGCAATCGCCACCAAAGACACACTTGGAAGTAACTTAGGGACATCAACGAGATGTAGGGGGTGCATTGCAAAAGATGCAGGGATGCGTCGCAAAAGGTGCCACGAGACATTGGTACCTCAGATTGACAAGGAGATTGACCGAAACGAGACACCCAATTAGCAAGCACCTTTTGTAATCTTCTTGCAGACGGGCAATCTTTAAAGAGATCCTGGTCAAGCTCGTTTATTCAAGCATCGAGCTACTCAGTTCATGCTGGTGGGAAATCAATTATATCAGAGGGTCTTTACACGACTCCTTCTGAAGTGTATTGGTCTAGAAGATATGGAGTATGTAATGCGAGAAGTGCATACGAGCATACGTGACAACCATATAGGAGGAAGAACATTGGCTCAAAAAATAATACTGGTCGAGTATTTCTGGCTCACTTTGCAAGAAGATGCTAATACGTTCGTGGCTAATTGTGAATCATATCAGAAGCATCAACATATCTCTCATCGCCCGATCGAGCACCTCAGGACTTCTACAGTATCGTGCTTATTTGATTAGTGGGAGATAAACATTGTGAGTTCTTTCTCGACTGGGCCTCAACAAAAGAAATTTTTACTGGTTATTGTGGATTGCTTCTCTAAATGGGTGGAAGTTAAGCCCTTGTCTCAAATAACTGAAGAGGCTGTCATGAAGATCTTATGGAGAGATATAGTCTGCAGGTATGGGATCCCCTACAAGTTGGTATTGGATAATGGACAGCAATTTCAAGGTCCGAAAGCTCAGAGAATGGAGTGAGGGCCTGGGGATTAAACAAGCCTTCACTTCGGTAGCTTATCCACAGAGTAACGACCAAGGCTAAGGTTGTCAATCGGGAGATTATCCGGGGGACTTAAGATCATATTGGACCATGTTGACGGAAGCTGGGTAGAGGAGTTGCCTAGCATCCTCTGGGCCTACCGGACTACACCAAAGGAAGGAACATATCAAACCCCCTTCCACTTGATTTATAGAGATGTGGCAGTCATCCCCGTTGAGATTGAGGAAGAATCAACTAGAAGACAATTATACTAAAAAGACAACAACGATTGAGAGCGACTTCTTGACTTAAATTTGGTGATCGAGGTCCGAGATAAAGTCACTGCATGATTGACTGCTTATCATCAGCGGATGAAGCAAACCTACAATAAGAGGGTAGTTCTGTGAGCATTCCAGGTAGGTGATCTTGTCTGAAGATGAATAAAGTCGGTAGGGGACGTTGCTAAGTTTGATCCCCAGTGGAGTGTGCCCTACAAAGTTGTCGGGAATGTTGGACCTTGGATGGCTAGAGAGGGGGGTGTGAATAGACAGACACTCAAACTTTGACCACTTTTAAGTTTCTGCACTTGAGATTAGCAGCGGAAACAAAACAACAGAAAAACAGAAACTAACAGAAACAAAGAAACCAAACAGAAATGACATAAAGATTTACAAGGTTCGGGGATAACTTGCTCCTACTCTTTGGCGTGCCCGTGAGGTGGGCAATCCCTTGATCGTCGGCAGATCAAACCCCGGAAATTCGAATAGAATAGAACCTCCTTCTTGGTGGAGAAACCTCTCCACAGATAGTCTCAGAATGATATCAAACTATGCACAGAGACAACGAAAAGGCTTACAGAGTGTGAGAACAAAGAGCGCACAGAAGGGAACACTTCACCGAGCTCAACCCAGCACAACTCTCACGCAAGAACCCTCAGCTCTTCGTGTCTGCTTGCTGATCGACTCACAAAGCTCTTCACTAGCTCAAAGCTCTCAAGATGCAAAGTATCAGAGTGTTAGCGTTTCAAAGATGCTGTCTCTTCTCCGCTATCCATCTCTTAAACCTCTGCCCATTGCTAGATCATCCCAGGCTCGTCTGCAGCTCACCAAGCGCGTCTGCAGCTCACCAAGAGCGTCTGCAACAACCTCTGTCACCATCCCACAAACCTCTACTGGGCTTGGTCCACTGAAACCTCTTCAGCCGAGCCTCAGGTCAGTCACCAGCTCCACCAAACGGTTGCCAGCCCGCGCCAGAAGCCATTGAATCATGCAAATGGAAAACAAACAAACATGACCAAAGCGAAAGTTGTCTATTAAACCCTCCTTCTTGGTTTGTGTCATCCCTGTATCACCTGCATACTCATCAGAGGCGTAACACAGCATATCAAAAGGAATCAGCAGGTATCAGAAAGGATTCAGAGCGAAAACAGACGTCTGACAACATTTTCAAATTAAAGTTCAGACACTGATCGGTCACCAGACCAATCAGTGAAGACCCTGATCGGTCACCAGACCGATCAGTGAAGACCCTGATCGATCATGCTCCTGCCTGATCGGTCCAGGGACACTGTACAATCGCGGATATGAACCTGTGATCGGTCACACTGACCGATCAGAGATCGGGGATCAGTCACCAGACTGATCCACCAGCTTACTGGGATTTCAAGCCACAACCCACAGGTTCCTGACCTGATTGGTCACCTAACTGATCAGGTTGTGCCCTAATCGGTCACAGTGACTGATCATGTCACCTCTGGACCAATCATGACCCATCCTGATTGGTCCAGGAGGACCTTGATCGGTCACCTTGACCGATCAGGGTTTTCTCCAGAACTCTACTGATGTCCCTCTGATCGTTCACCAGAACGATCAGAAGCTAAACAGAAACATTCTGATCTCTCTCTGATCGTTCACCAGAACGATCAGAAGCCAAATAGAAACATTCTGTTCTCTTTCTGATCGTTCACCAGAATGATCAGACGCCCTGGATCGGTCACCAGACCGATCTATTAACAAGGGAACTCATGCCAACTTCTGATCGGACTCCAGACCGATCCAGACACTTGGCCAACTTCTGATCAGACTCCAGACCGATCCAGACAGTTGGTTTAGCATTAAAAGAAAACAATAATCAGTAATAAGTCATCCAGTTAGTAGCGATCCGCCTTAAAAATTAGTACTAGAAGGTGGGTCGTTACAGAGTGGTATCAGTGTTGGGACCGGATGCATGTTGACATGGATGCGGGTTTATAATTTTAAAATTAATTACCTGCAGCGGAAGGTTTAGCATAAATAATTTCTCTAATTATTTAACCACATATTTAAGCATGCAATTTTATCTTGTGTAGACATGATCATATATTTAAAATTTTTGCAGAAACGTAAACTAATTTACATATTACCTCGCGTAACTTGAAGGAAGGGATGAGATCAAACCGTAAGCGTCCCTTGGAAGCTCCGCCTCTATTCGCGTCCACGCCGAGTATCTTCTGGATGACTTCGCAAAGCCACGAGTTTCGTGTTCTCGAGAACTACTAGATTCTCCGAGAATGCGATGAGAAAAACCAAGAGAGAAGTAGGAAGACTAACCACAAAAGGATGGGCGGCTGGTGCTCCTTCTTGGGGCTGGTTGGCGCACGACAAGAAGGGGAGAAGAGAAGGAGAGAAAGAGAGGGAGAGAGCCTATACCTTCATCTCTAAAAATATATCAACACACCCAAGCCTTGCCTTGGGTCCTTTATATAGTGGCCTCTCAACCATCAAGCATCTCAAATATGGAATAACTTATTCCATCATGCCTAGTTTGATTTTATATCATGGTTAAAATCATATTTTCATTATAGATAAAAATCTTCTCTCCTATGGAATAAATTTTCTTATCATGGTAAATCAATCCATGATTGATTTTATAAAATAAACCAATTCAAAATATAGATGTTTTAGGTACCCAAACTTTGGGACCTAATGCATCTACAATAAAGATCTTTGGCACTCATGCCTTAGTCATTTTCTTCTTAAGTCCATGAACCCTAGAATCATTTGGTGATCTAATATGGGTTCTAGACATTAATGACATGAAGCTTGGTTCTTTAGGTTGGTAACCTAAACCAACCTTGTTGTAAACAACTTTTTGAGAATTGAGGATCATATCCAAGGTCTTGGAGCTAGTTGAAAATTTCTCAAGAATATTCTTGAGTTTTTCAATTTCACTCTTTAGGCCCTTGTTCTCATCCTCAAGAACCCTAATAGCCAAATCATCTAAGTTATCATCCTTAGAAGTTTTCAATTGTTCTACTTCTAATTTTAATGATTTTACCTTGTTTTTAGATTTCTTAAGCAAGTTGGTTAGGCATGCTATTGTTCTATAACACTTATCTAATTCGGGAGAGATTGCCTCTTCATCATCCGAAGATGATGAAGCCGCGGTTGAGGAGTCCCTTGATTCGCCACTACTTTCTTCACTTGAAACCTCTAGTGCCATGAAAGCCATGTGACGTGTGTTCTTCTCCTCCTCCTTTTCTTTCTTCTTCTCCTTCTTCTTCTTTCTTCTGTCACCTGCCACAAAAGCCATGTTGGGGCCGGGTGCATGTTGACTTGGATACGGGTTCGTAATTTTAAAATTTAATTACATGCAGCGGAAGGTTTAGCATAAATAATTTCTCAAATTATTTCAACCACGTATCTAGCATGCAACCTTATATTGTGTAGACATGATCATAAATTAAAATTTTGTAGAAAGTAAACTAATTTACTTGATACCTTGCGTAACTCGAAGTAAGGGACGAGATCCAACCATAGCGTCCCTTGGAAGCTCCGCCTCTATTCGCGTCCACGCCGAGTTTTCTTCGGGATGACTTCGCAAAGCCACGAGTTTCGTGTCGACAAGAACTACTAGATTCTCCAAAGGCACGACAAGAATATCAAGAGAGAGAGATGGAAAACTAACCACCAAACGAAAAACGGAATCAAGATTCCGGGAGGAAGGAAGAAGTCGCGCCCCGCTTCTTCTTCTTCTTTGGCACCTTCTTGGTGGAGGTGGCTCACGGCAAAGGAGGTGAGGGCAGCCGACCCTAGAAGAGGGAGAGGGTAGCCGACCCTAGAAGAGGGAGAGGGAGAGAAGGAGAGGAAGAGAGGCTAGGCAAGAATCCTTGATCTCTTGGATTGATTTCCAAGCCTTGCCTTTGCACCTTTATATAGTAGTCTCTTTATCGCCAAGTCTCCTTTTTAACGGAATAAATTTTTCATAAGAAATTTATCTTATAAATTTTTCTATGAATTATTCCGTTATGCTAAGTTTTTATTATAACTTAATTTATAATAAAAACAACCATGTCTCCCCTTTTATTATGGAATAAATTTTACAGGAAATTTATCTTATAAATTTTTCTTATCATTGGAAAAATTAATTCATAATTGATTTTATAAAATAAAATAAACCAATCCATGGTTCATTTTAATTTCCATAAAAGAATAAATTTCTATAAATTTCTTTATCATGGTAAATCAATCCATTATTGATTTTATAAAATAAAATAAACTAATCCAAGGTTTATTTTAATTTCCATGAAAATAAATCTCTTTATATAAATTTCTTTATCCATAATTTTATAAAACAAACCACGCACGGTTTATTTTATAATTTGAACTAAACAATTTGTTTCTCCCTCTTATTGTGGCCGTCCAAACCAAAGAGGGTGGGGACCCTCTTTGGCCGGCCAAACTAATGTCGTAACCGTACGAATTAAACTCATTTAATTCGTCCAATAAGTCTTCAAAAGACTTAGCCATTTTATGCTTCCGATACGTCTCTGAAAAATTTAGATTCGACTTATCTCTCTTGATCGAAAAATCTAATTTTCAACTCGTTTTAAATCCCTCGGATTACTCGTAGTGCGTGTGACTAAATAGACTTTCGATTTATGTTGGCCGTCTATAATTAACCAATTATAGAATGATCATGAGTGGCACCTAGTAGTACATCATGATCCCCAATTAATCGAAAGATCAACGATTGACCTCAGAAATAATTCTGAAACCCTTCAGCAGCTATAATGAGTCATGCCTCATTCCCTTCACCATCTTATACCCACTTGGTTCAGGACATGGTCTATATGTGTCAGTCCCCACTAGGCTGACTACGTCACACCTAGCCCAAGTAATGTCTTTCTCGTCCAATGGATTCTAATTACTCTCATGTATTTCAGAGACTCATACTCTGAACATGTCATGCTCTGGCTAGAGGCTTTGAGTAACAATCCGATGACAGGCCTTGGGTATACATCCCCTCGCAAGGAGTGGTGAATCCTTTGTAGGCTGTTCAAATATCTTCGGGCACTTCGGCTTATACCCAACCATCCTGGGTCCACACCTCCTTGGAGATGATTGCTTAAGATGTTAAAGTATAAGTCTCCATGACCAAGATGACTTGAACACCGCAAGTCAAAGGAACATCGCACTTAAGCTGCAGTAAGAACTTCACTGACATGTCTATATGTAGACTACCATGTGAAGTTTTACAGCCAATCACTCCAATGAACTAGTTCCCTTAACTAGCATTCATGTTTATCTCCGGACATCCCAATGTCACCAGCCAGTGAGAATCAGCTGATTAGAGAATAACCCATGCTAGTCTCAACAGAATTGATTGTGTCCTTATTTATCAATTCATCGACTAGGGACAATTCCAATACTTCACAATTGCACATGTAGAGATAATCACTAGTTGTGAATTCATCACAAATTCTCTCATGCTGTGAATTATATTGTGGACATTCAGTAAATGAGTTTAAGATTTCAATCAAATACACAGACATGTATACTCAAATAGTGAATATTCATTTATAAATGTTTACAATCATAAGGCGATTGCCTTAGGACACTTCTCTCATATTACTAACAAGCCACACCCTTCTCCTTTGGGCTTTAGTTAGCGATCTCATGTAGTTCCATTTCATAAAATAAATCTTCTAATTTAACAATAGAAAGATCCTTAGATACCTTGTAGGCATCCACCATGGATGACCACAAGGCATTCCTAGGAAAGGATTTAAGGACATACCTTACAAGGTCGTGATTTTTGACCTTCTCATCGATGGAATGTAAACCGTTAAATATTTCTTTGAATTGACTATGGAGTTCACTTACCGTTTCGAACTCCTTCATAGTGAGGTTTTGAAGTTGGTTGAGAAAAAGATCCCTCTTAGCTATTCTTGAATCACGGGTGCCTTCATGGAGCTCAATGAGCTTATTCCATAGGTCCTTGGCACTGGTGAAGGGACCAACTTTGATCAACTGCTCCTTGGTCATCCCACACTGCTGGGTGACCACAGCTTTTGCATCGGCTTCTCTCTTCCGGGTTTGTTCGGTAGACCATCTTGATGAATCCAACTCTTTTCCCTCAGCATTTTTTGGAGGGGTGAATCCCTCCTTCACAGAGAGCCACATACCTATATCCGTCTTGAGGTAGTATTCCATTCGTGATCTCCAATATTGGAAATCAGCTTCATCAAAAAATGGAGGTCTGTTGGTGCTGAAACCTTCCCTTATAGCCATTCTTAAACTCTTGGGTGTTAGTCCGTTTGAAAGAGCCCCAGGCTCTGATACCACTTGTTGGACCTTAGATGGCTAGAGAGGGGGGAGGTGTGAATAGCCAGACACTCAAACTTTGGCCTCTTTTAAGTTTCTGCACTTGAAATTAGCAGCGGAAACAAAATAACAGAAAAACAAAAACTAACAGAAACAAAGAAACCAAACAGAAATGACACAAAGATTTATAAGGTTCGGGGATAACTTGCCCCTACTCCTTGGCGTGTCCGTGAGGTGGGCGATCCCTTGATCGTCGGCAGATCAAGCCCCGGAAATCCGGATAAAATAGAACCTCCTTCTCGGTGGAGAAACCTCTCCACAGATAGTCTCATAATGATATCAAACTACGCACAGAGACAACGAAAAGGCTTACAGAGTGTGAGAACAAAGAGCGCACAGAAGGGAACACTTCACCGAGTTCAACCCAGCACAACTCTCAAGCAAAAACCCTCAGCTCTTCGTGTCTGCTTGTTGATCGACTCGCAAAGCTCTTCACTGGCTCAAAGCTCTCAAGATGCAAAGTATCAGAGTGTTAGCATTTTAAAGATGTTGTCTCTTCTCCGTTATCCATCTCTTAAACCTCTGCCCATCACCAGATCATCCCAGGCTCGTTTGCAGCTCACCAAGCGCGTTTGCAGCTCACCAGGAGCGTCTGCAACAACCTCCGTCACCAACCCACTGACCTCTACTGGGCTTGGTCCACTGAAACCTCTTCAGCCGAGCCTCAGGTCAGTCGCCAGCTCCGCCAGACGGTTGCCAGCCCGCGCTAGTAGCCGTTGAATCCTGCGAATAGAAAACAAACAAACCTGATCGAAGCGAAAGTCACCCATTGACCCTCCTTCTTGGTTTGTGTCATCCCTGTATCACCTGCATACTCATCAGAGGCTTAGCACAACATATCAAAAGGAAATCAGCAGTTATCAGAAAGGATTCAGAGCAAAAATAGACATCTAACAACATTTCCAAATTAAAGTTCAGACACTGATCGGTCACCAGACCGATCAGTGAAGACCTTGATCGATCAAGCTCCACCCTGATCGGTCTAGGGACACTGTATGATCGCGGATCTGAACCTGTGATCAGTCACACTGACCGATCAGAGATCGGGGATCGGTCACCAGACCGATCCACCAACTTACTGGGATTTCAAGCCACAACCCACAGGTTCCTTGACCTGATCGGTCACCTGGCCGATCAGGTTGTGCCTTGATCGGTCACAGTGACCAATCAGGTCACCTCTGGACCGATCAGGACCCATCCTGATCGGTCCAGGAGGACCTTGATCGATCAGGGTTTTCTCCAGAACCCTACTGATCTCCCTCTGATCGTTCACCAGAACGATCAGAAGCCAAACAGAAATATTCTGATCTCTCTCTGATCGTTCACCGGAATGATCAGAAGCCAAACAGAAACATTCTATTCTCTTTCTGATCGTTCACCAGAATGATTAGACACCCTGGATCGGTCACCAAACTGATCTATTAACAAGGGAACTCGTGCCAACTTCTGATCGGACTCCAGACCGATCCAGACACTTGGCTGACTCACGCTTAGTCCCCCGGACCAAGACTTCATGCCCGGCTTCACTCACCGGGACTTTGTTCAACCTAGCTTCCCTCACTAGGACCTGACTTCACTCACCAGGGTTTCCTTCACCTAGCTTCACTCGCTAGGACCTGACTTCACTCACTGGGGTTTCCGTCACCCGACTTCACTCACCAGGACCCGCCTTCACTCACCGGGGTTTCCATCATCCGGCTTCACTCACCAGGACCCGGCTTCACTCACCGAAGTTTCCATCACCCGACTTCACTCACCGGGACCCGGCTTCACTCACCGGGGTTTCCATCACTTCGTGCCCAATCCCCGACCAGGACTTAATACGAATTTACTCAACCAAACTTAAATCGGTGTCAATACCAAAACAACAATCGGGTCAGACTACATCAACAGGGAAGATTATTGGTGGGAGCTACTAATTACAAGAGTCGGATGGGAAGAAGCTAGAGTGGCCTTGGAGTGTTAATCATTTGCAGCCATATCGAACTTAATGAGTATGAGTCTTTTTTTTATATATTGTTTGTTTTTTCAAATATAGCTTATATTTTTTGGCAGTATTAATAAAAGATGAGAGACAAACATTATTCTTAAACCAGTTGGGAGTTCGAACTTGAAAGCGTCCTTAACAAGGCATTATCCCTTAACGTGGCTCAACCTCCCTGTTGGGGCAATCGACCCAAGTATGATCTAGAGGATCATGAGTTTTAATGTGTATGTCAATATGGTTAAGTTAGGGTTTCATTGTGATCTAATATGTGTATGTGAGTATGCAGGTTTACAGGATACACATAGGCTTGATTGGATGTCTTCATGTACGGTGAAGGGTGGCATGGAGGTAAGCCGTGGGCTTGTGTGTGCATCCAAGAGACCATGGACAAAGCAGGGACGATAAGCCGAGGGAAGCGGACTTCGAGGCGTACGTGAAGGATGGTATGAAGGCAAGCCGAGGGCTTGTATGCGCATCTGAGGGACGAGGGCCAAAGTCGAAGAGGGCTTGATGGCTACAGATCAAGGCTATTGGAGCAGGAACGATGAGCCAAGGCACGCGGACTTCGAGGCATGCGTGAAGGATGACATGGAGGCAAGTCAAGGGCTTATGTGTACATCTGAGGGACGGGAGCCAAAGACGAAGAGGGCGCGAAGGCAACAGATCGAGGATGCTGAAAGAAAGAGTCAGCTGAGTCGTGAGGGTATGACTGCTGAGTGAAATGTACTCGGAAAATCCTAGGGTTCGAGTGCTGAGAGAAGTGTACTCGAGAAAGGGAAACCTTAGGTGTAAGGGTGGACCAGTCGACTGATAAAGTCCACAGAAAAATCAGTCGACTGCCCATGGACCAGTCGACTGATGGCACTTAGAAATTCGAATGTTAGGCTGTAACGGTCGAGTCTAAGTGGGACCAGTCGACTGGTAGTGGTCTTCTCAGCCTCGAGCTCTATTTAAGGGAGCTCGTTTAAGGTTGTTTCTCTTTGACGAAACTTGCTTGGTTAAAGCTTGTTAGTAGCCTATATTGCTCAGGGATTGTCTAAGGTTTGTGGCAAGGGTTCTCCATCCACAAGGAGTGACAAGAGCTAGCCGGAGCTGCTCCGGGAAATCATCCACCGAAGGATCGGGATCGTCCACCTTACGGACTTCCGTGGAGTAGGAGTTTCATCTCCGAACCATGTAAATCGATGTGTTCTATTAGTTGTTAGTTTTATTTTTATTTTCATTGTGTTTCCGCTTGAGCACTAACAATTTGTAGGAAGAAAAATCGAAAGAAAGATATTCACCCCTCTAGCATAACGGTAAGATTCTAACAAGTGGTATCAGAGCGAAGGTTCGCTCGTCTATGGACTAACCGCCGGGAGAGCAAAAAGCTAGAGGAGATGACGATTGAAGAAAAGTTGGGCGATGACATTAACGTTCCACCTCCCTATGATCGTGAGGATTTCGACTATTGGAGGATGCGGACAAAGACTTGGTTCGACATGGATTGGAACTACATGATTCAGCTTGAAGAACCGTTTAAAGTTCCAAAGGATAAGCACGGAAAAAAGCTCCGAACAAGATATTGGAATAAGGAGCAACAAGCACAAGCAAAGGCAAACGAAACGGTAATTTCAATTTTAATTAATATATTGCCTAATAATGTGATTAGTGGTGTAGGTGAATATCAAAGTGCACATGAGTTATGAAACAAGATGATAGCATTCCATGAAAACCCTACACAAACCAAAGTAGTGGAAGAGCCCAAGGTAGTAGGCTCAATGGTCCAAGAAGTGGAGGAGGACCAATCGGATGAAGAAAAGAGTTCAACATCCGAAGAAGAAGAGAAAGAAGAAAAAGAATTGTCCATCTCATCAAATGAAGTGTCTCAAGAGAGTGAAAGATCATCCACTTCATCAAGAGAAGAAGAAGAGGTCTCCACTTCAAGAATTGAGGGGGAGGAGAGATCTTCTTCAATACTGGATCAAGAAGAAGCCTCAACTTCCACTAAAGCAAGGACAAAAGACCATATTATTTGCTTTGGATGCAATAAGAGGGGACACTACAAGGACAAGTGTCTATTAGGTAAAAAGGAGGTAAACCCTAAACCCAAGTCCATTCATTTAAAATCTAACATAGGTTGTAGGGAAAAGGAAGGGAAAAACACATTAGATGCTTTACATGTGGAGAGCTAGGACATTATCACACCAAATGTCCAAGAAAAGGAGAACTCGAGAAATTGGAGCATTTGAGAAGATGGGAAAAAGAAGAAAAACTCACATCAAGGGGGAGCTACAAGGGTAAGGGAGGTAATCCCTAACTTTAAGAATGTTTCAAATTTTCCTAGATGTGCTAGAAATAATGAAAATTACTTGTCTATGCATAATTTTGGTTTCAAGTATCATGATAAAAATATGGTTACTATTGCGTGTCAAAATGCTAAGGAATCCATGTATCATCATCAATCTAGAACTTTTAGACCTAAGGATCAAGACATTAACCCTAAGAAAGGGAGACACATGTCTAGACAAACGGGTAGATATAGGAATGCCCAAAATGGACATAATGATGCTAAGGTTAGGAGCCTAGAAAGGGAAAATCAAGCTTTGAGAGCAAAGCTTGATAAATTAAAAAAGAACCTAGATAACTCATTATGGGATCCAAGGGGTTAGGCATGATGTTGGAAAGTCAAGAACCCGAAAATGATAGATTGAGTCTAGGATATCAGTCTAGGAGGTCAAATGTTGGTGGAAAATCATATGTAAGGATGTCATATGATTATAGCAAAGGGAAGACCAAAAATGGCAAAGAAAAGGAAATTAAAGGAAAGAAGAAGGATTTAGTCAAGGAAAAGGTATGCAAAGTCAAGAAGGTTAAAGTTGTAGGTCAATAAGCACCGGAGGTATATCGGTGTGGTCTTGCCTTTGTGGATGAGTCACTTAGGGAGGTGAATAATGCTAAGAGCTCAAGGGAGAGCTCTAGAGGTCAAGATGGGATCCATGGTCAATGGATCTCAGGAGGATTTCTCCAAGAGGACTAGATGGACTATGGAATGTGCCAAAGGATCTGGAGGACTAGGGTGAGTTTTAATCCTAGGAGTTTGGCACATGAAAGAGGAGTTTTATGGATGAAAAGATGAAAATGAGACTATATTGCTTGGAAATTGATTTTCAATGTCTAGATGTCATATAAATCAATGCTAGGGGTGCATTGGGGATGAGGGTGATAAGATATATCAAGAAGAGATCAAAACTAGGACTTTAGGCCATGGATGAATTGAACAAATTAGATAGTTTTGGATTTCGTGTCAAACTTGGGATTGGGGATAGATGTATTCGAGAACATATTTTTTCCAAGTAGACATAGGTCCCACAAATCTCTCCGTGAAATTTCAGATTTTTTGGAGATTTATGGAATTAATTATGTATTTCAGAAATTAGGACTGAAAAACTGAAATTGGGGTATCAATTGACTGGTCTAGTGCAAATCAGAAACTAAGGATTCGAAAATACCAGTCGACTACTCCTGGGACAGTCGACTGATCTTTCTGTTCGGTTTCTCAGTCAACTACCCCTGGGGCAGTCGACTGATCCGCGAGGGTTTTAAAAAGAGAAGTCGCGCGGGGGGTGGCCGAACCTAGGGTTTCAATGCCACCCCCTGCGAGCTCTTGTCTTCCTCGACCTCCCCTCTTGCTCTAAGCTTTCCTAAAGCCCTAAGATCACCTTCCTAGCCTCCCTCTACCTCAGATCTAAGTCTAGGGTTGAAAGAAACTCTCTTCTCGAGTCAATCACGATCATCTTTCACCATGTAACGAGCAGGGAAAAGGTAACGGGTTGTTTGCCTCACTTCTCTCAATTCATTCATGATTTATAGCTAACTCTCTTCTTCTGCATGTGTTCTTTGTTTTTACTTTTCATTTGGGTCATTTTTGGTACATGCATGGGTAAATCACATTTTAGAGTTGTCCAAAAGAGAATGTTGGGTGAGGTTTCATCTCAACAGGGTCATGTAGATCCTGAGGTACCTCGGTTCCGTTCCGAGGAGTGCCGGCTGAGATTTGCAGACAATGAGTTTGTATTAATGAACTATAGATATCTTAATAGGTCATACTTTCAAGAGAAAACCCCCCACATTGCTGAGATGATCACCTATTTTGGTCTAGAGCAGCTGGTTTATTGTCAGCACGATGTTAATATTGACATGTGTAAAGAGTTTTATGCCAACCTCACATGCATTAGTCCCGATGATGGGACTTATGAGTCTATGGTGGCAGGAGTGACCATCCCCTTTTCACCTGCAGTTTTAGGATCATTTTTAGAGTGTAGGGCTTCCAACAATGCATTCACATGTTTTCCAAAAGTTATAGAGCTGTTTGACTTTCCTAATGTGACCCTAGACCAAATCCATCAACATTATTTTGAAAGACATCGATGTTCTACACAACGCAATTTTAAAGCTAAGCGCATGACTCCTATTAGCAACGTGTTGTACAAAAATGTCTTAGATTGCATCTTACCTCTATTGTTACCAAGGGAAGGCTAAAGATTCGACTGCCTCACTTGGTAATGATGTACGCATTAGAGAGGAGATTAGATATTGACATCACCCTGCATGTCTTTGCACATTGTCCATTTTTCGCATAGTATCAATTGTAGGACCGGTGCCGTCGATAGAGGGGGGGGGTGAATATCGATCGTGGACGTCTTTCAGAAATCTTCGTAAAGCTTTCGTTCTAGACTTAGGATATTAGTAGCGCAGCGGAAAAAGTAAATAAAAGAAATAAGACAAGACAGTGACACGGCGGATTTTTACTTGGTTCCCGACCCCCCAGGGTCAGTACATCCAAGGCCTATGCACGGGAACGCCCGTCCACTATTGGTCTCCTTCCCGGACTTTCCGGAGGCGGAGAAACCCGACTTACAGTGCAAGATTTACAAGCAATAATATTGAAAATGAAGTACGGAATAAGTAAAAGCGAACCGAACAAAAATCTGAAACTTGGCCGATCTGGACCTCCGAAGTGCCGCGCACTTCCTCCTGGAGTCTCCCGGTCGTAGAGCCTTGTTTCTAGCGCGTTGTCGTTGGTCGGAATGATCAGAATCGCTCTGGAATGTTGTATTTGAAGCTGAGGGGTCGAAGCCCCTTATATAGGCCTCCTGGGGGCGCCCCGGACGCTGGGGGCGCCCCGGACGCTGGGGGCGCCCCGGAAGACTCGGTCAAACCTCATCCTTGCGCCTACCTCGTCGCAGGGGATAAGATCTTTGACCAGGGCGCCCCGGATCTTCCGGGCGCCCATCTTGAACCCAGTCAGCGCTTATCCTGTGCTGCTGGCATCGAGATAGCGAAATAGTGTTTGACCAGGGCGCCCTGGTGCATGAGGGCGCCCTGGTTAGGGCTTTCAGCAGGCTGCTCCATCTTCCAATCTTGGTACCTGCAAGATATACAATCACAAAGCATAGATACATATAATAGTGGTCTTAAGGACTTGGTTCGGACTTCGGATTTGCACGAAACCCTAGGTCGAACCGGCACAAGTTCCCATTCCCGAGAACTCGCCCTTCACCTACTCCTTTCAGGAGACGGTTGCCACCCAGCCCTTCGGGTGGACTTTTACTTAGCTTCCGATTACTCCGGATCTCGAGACGCCCAAACCCTGACCCGTCTCTACTCCTGTCCTTAGTCATCGCTCAGCTAAGTTGCTTAGTCCCTTGGACCAAGTCTTCATTTCCTAGCAGTCCTTCGCCAGGTGCCTAGCAGCCCTTCGCTAGGTCTTTGTTACCAAGCGGTCCTTTGCCTGGTGCCTAGCAATCCTTCGCTAGGTCTTCTATGCCTAGCATCCCTTCGCTAGGTGCCTAGCAACCCTTCGCTAGGTCTTCTATGCCTAGTAGTCCTTCACTAGGTGCCTAGCAGCCTTTCGCTAGGTCTTAGGGTTACGATACCTAGCAACCCTTCACTAGGTGCCCAGCAGCCCTTCGCTGGGACTTAGGGTTTCGATGCCTAGTTTAACTAGGACTCTTCTTCAGCTAAGGTTACTTCTCTTTTGCTCCCCTTTGTCTGTTCAATATATCACTGACTTAAGTGAATTGTCAAACATTAAAACACTTAAAGAGGAACATCATTGATGCAACTTGCACCAACATCAATACCAAGATCTACATGCCTTTTGTTCATGTTTTGACTGAATTCTTTGAGTCTAGAGGCATTTACACTACTAGGGGTCAGGTACATTGTCTATCCAAGGACTACGACCAGATTGGCTCACGACAGCTGTCCTTGGCGGGGATTGAGTGCCAACAGGGGGTGATGGCCTGGAGACAACGTTCTGATTCTTCCAGTTTTGATGAGGAGGTTGCGCCTGCTGCTGCTGCTGGGGTTACACAGGAGCAGTTCGCCCTACTGCAGTCATAGGTTCATGAGATTAAGTTAGGGTTTCATTGTGATATAATATGTGTATGTGAGTGTGCAAGCTTGCAGGATACACATAGACTTGGTTGGACGGCTTCAGGTACGGCGAAGGGTGGCATGGAGGCAAGTCGTGGGCTTGTGTGCGCATCCGAGGGACCATGGATAAAGCAGGGATGATGAGCCGAGGGAAGCAGACTTCGAGGCGTACGTGAAGGATGGCATGGAGGCAAGCCGAGGGTTTGTGTGCGCATCTGAGGGGCGAGGGCCAAAGTCAAAGAGGGCTTGAAGGCAACAGATCGAGGCTGCTGGAGCAGGAACGATGAGCCGAGGGATGCGGACTTTGAGGCATGAGTGAAGGATGGCATGGAGGCAAGCCGAGGGCTTGTATGCGCATCTGAGGGACGGGAGGCGAAGATGAAGAGGGCACGAAGGCAACAGATGGAGGCTGCTGGATGAAGAGTCAGCTGAGTCGTGAGGGTACGAGTGTTAAGTGAAATGCACTCGGGGAAGGGAAACCTTAGGTTTAGGAGTGGACCAGTCGACTGGTGTTTGGGCAGTCGACTGGTAAAGACCACAGAAAGACCAGTCGACTGGTACTAGACCAGTCGACTGGTACTAGACCAGTCGACTGGTACTAGACCAGTCGACTGATGGCACTTGGAAAATTGAACGTTAGGCTATAACGGTCGAGTCTAAGTAGGGCCAGTCAACTAGTAATGGATCAGTCGACTGGTAGTGGTCTTCTCAGCCTCGAACTCTATTTAAGGAAGCTCGTTTAAGGCTATTTCTTCTTAGCGAAACTTGCTTGGTTAAAGCTTGTTAGTAGCCTATATTGCTCAGGGATTGTTCAAGGTTTGTGGCGAGGTTTCTCCACCCACAAGGAGCGACAAGAGCTAGCCGGAGGTGCTCCGAAGAATCATCCGCCGAAGGATCAGGATCGTTCACTTTACGGATTACCGTGGAGTAGGAGTTTCATCTTCGAACCACGTAAATCGGTGTGTTCTATTAGTTGTTAGTTTTATTTTTATTTTCATTTTCATTGTGTTTCCGCTTGCGCACTAACAACTTGTAGGAAAAAAAATCAAAAGAAAACTATTCACCCCCTCTAGCTTCACGGTAAGATCCTAACAAACACTTCTCCCCCTTCGCCACACATCAAAAAGAACTCCAACAATCTCTCAATTATTGGTTTCTTTACCCACTAATGATTACAAACATTGTGTAATAACCCCCGATAAGATAATACACAAGTTTAATATCATCAGAGCACTTTTTGACCTAGCTGAAAACAGTATCAGTCGATTGAGATAGTTACCAGTCGACTGATCCCTATCGAAAAACCATACAATATCTAGTCTCTCTCTAGACAGCACTGTTACTAGTCGACTACCCCCTGAGCCAGCCGACTGATACCCTAATTTCAACATTTTCAACATTCTAAACCCAATTTCAGGAATGCATAATAAATTCCACAGATCTCTAAAAATTTTCAAATTTTATGGAGAGGTTTGTGGTACTAGTGTCTACTTGGAAAAAATACATTAAAAATATATCTATCACCAATCACAAGATTGATACAAAATTCAAAACTATCTAAATGGTTCAATTGAACATTGACCTAAAGTCATAATTGTGGCTTTCTCTTTATGTATCTGTCCATACCAAACCACAATGCACCCCTAGCATTGGTTTATATAACATTTATATATCACAAACTAATTTTCATACAATATGACCCCCAATGTCATATATTCATGCATGAAACTCAATTTCAATGTGTCAAATCCTTAGGATTGAGACTCAAATCCGTCTTCAAATTCTTTGACACACTCCATGGTTCATCTAGACTTCCAGGAGAAATCCTCTTCAGATCCATTGACCATGGATCCCAACTTTGCTCCTAGAGCTCCCCCTTGAGCTCTTAGCCTTAGCCACCTCCCTAGGTGACTTATCTATAATCACAAGGCCACACTGGTATACCTCCGGTGATTCTTGACCTACAAACCTAACCTTCTTAACCTTGGACACCTTGTCCTTTATTAAGTTCTTTTTCCCTTTAACCTTGGACATCTTGTCTTTGGTCAAGGTCTTTTTGCCCTTAAATGACATTCCCTTATCATTTTTTGATTTCCCTTTGTTATAGTCATATGATACCCATTTGTCTAGGCATATGTTTCCCTTTCTTGGGATTAATGCCTTGATCCTTAGGTCTTATGGTTTTGGATTTATCATGATGCATGATTTTCTTAAGGTTTTGATATGCAACATTAACCATATTTTTATCATGATATATAAAATCAAAATTATGTATGGACAAATAATTTTCATTATTTCTAACATGCATTGAGGAATTTAACTTTGAATTATATTTCAAATTTGGAAAAATAATTTTTATTATTTCTAACATGCATAGAGGAATTTAACTTTGAATTACATTTCAAATTAAAGTTAGTGATTACCTCCCTTACCCTTGTAGCTCCTCCTTGATATAAGCTCTTCTTCTTCTCCTTCTTCTCTCACTTCCTCAAATCCTCCAATTTCTTGAATTCTCCTTTCTTTGAGCATTTAGTGTGGTAGTGTCCTAGCTCACCACACGTGAAACACCTTATATGCTTCTTCTCCTTCTTTGCACATCCCTACCACTAATGTTAGTTTTCAAATTAATTGAATTGAGTTTAGAGTTTACCTCCTTTTTACCTAATGGATATTTATCCTTGTAGTGTCCCTTGTTATTGCACCTAAAGCAAATAATGTGATCTTTAGACTTTGCTTTGGTGGAGGTGAAAGCTTCTTCTTGCTCCGGTATTGAGGATGGTCTCTCCTCCCCTTCAATCCTTGAAGTGGAAACTTCTTCTTTACCCTTTGATGAAGTGGATGGTTCATCAATTTCTTGTGCACTTCACTTGAGGAGATGGATGATTCTTCATTTCTTCTCCTCCTCGGATGTTGAGCTCACATCCTTATCCGATTGGTCCTTCTCTCTTCTTGGACCATCAACCCATTTCCTTGGGCTCTTCTACTTCTTGTGCTTATGTAGGGTTTTGATGAAGAACTATCATCGTGCTCCATATCTCATCATTTTTGTATTTATCTACACCACTAATTATATCGTTAGACAAAATATTAAGTAATATTGAGATTACCTTCTCATTTGCCTTTGATTGTGTTTGTTACTCCTTGGTCCAATATCTTGGTTGGAGCTTCTTCTCGTGCTTATCTTTTCGAGGCTTCAAATGGTTCTTCAATGACGATCATTAGATCTCAATCCATGTTGATCCAAATCTTTGTCCGCATCCTCCAATAATCAAAAATCTCACGGTCGTAGGGAGGTGGAACGTTGATGTCATCCCTAAGCATTCTTCAAATGTCATTTCCTTTAGCCTCTTGCTCTCTCGGCGGTTAGTCCGTAGACGAGTGACCTCGTCTCTAATATCACTTGTTGGGGATCGGTGAACCAGCTAGAGGGGGTGAATAGCCTGTTGCCCCCAATCCATCGATTTATTCCTACAAGTGTTAGCTTGCGCAAGTGGAAATATAAATTACAAATAATAATACAAACGCTAACACGGAACCTTTACGTGGTTCGGAGTTGATACTCCTACTCCACGGCTGCCCGTAAGGTGGACGATCCCGATCCGTCGGTGGATGAGTCCCCGGATGACATCCGGCTAGCTCATGTATCTCCTTGTGGTGGAGAAACCTCGCCACAACTAGCAACGCTCGCCTAAGCACTTAGACTAAATTGACCTTTAAGCAAAACTAATTTCGTCAACCTTTGCCCAGCCAAACCGAACTCTCTTAAATAGAGCTCGGTACTGTTCCAATCGTTACTAGTCGATTGGTGCCGACACCAGTTGACTGGTCCACTCAGATTCGAACGTTACAGCCTAACATTCGAATTCCAGTCGACACCAGTCGACTGCATAGAAGATCAATTGACTGATCTTTCTGTGCCCAACACCAGTCGACTATTGCCCAAACCCTAAATCTGGGGTTTCAACCCCGAGTACAGTCACTCAATATTCATCCTCGCTCGACCAACCTAGACCTAGCCTTCTAGCCTCCTCCATCAGCCTTGCATCCCTCGGATGCCTCTCCATCCTTTATGCCTTATCTTCTGGAGCTTCTTTCGGCCTTGGTCCTTGTTGTTGGGTTTTTCTTTGCCAAGATGTCACTTGGACTTTTCTCCTTTGTTGTACTTGTTTCCTGCATACTCACAATGCATATCAAATACAACAATAATCCTAAGTTAAACTTTTGCCCAAACATCAAAATACATGGTCACTCCGGACCATAGATTGCTCCAACAAGACTAACTTCCTTCGATTGGACTTGAGGTGAGTTTTGTGATTGGCAGGGCAATCGTAGGCTGCCGTGTGACATAGGAGCTCGCTACGTGGCATAAGGGTTTCCACATGGACTCATTCAAATGGTCGCGAGTAGCTCCTGGTCGGGAATCACCTGATTATGAATTGCCTGATCGGGCATTAGTTTCGCTCGCTTGAGCATAATAGAGTATTGCTGGACTAAAGGAGGGGTGAGTGTCTTTGGTCTGACTGGCTCAGCTTGGACCGATGTTCCTAGTCGGGATAGGCGGATGCTCACGGTTGGGAAGGACCATCCCTGTTTGATCGGACCAAACTTTATTAGAGGCATCATGTGATCATTATTAATTGAAGAGAGTATTTAATACTTTTAGGGGCGCCGACAACGTATTAAATGACCAAAAGGGGAAACGATTGCATCCTAATGATTGGTGAGGATAATTATTGATCGTTATTGAAATAATAATGTAATGATTACATTAAATGTCATTTTTGCTAAAAAAAATGAATAGTCACAGAGACAGAATAAAAGATAATCAAAGATGCTTGGAAAATGGCTTGATTCTCTCATTTTCACTAAATTTATTTTCCCTTTTCTGATTGACTTTTGATTTGAGCGTCGGAGTAAGATCGCCGGAGCTCCTTTTGATGCCCTCCTAATGTTCATTGAAGTTTTTTTCTCAAACAATCCTCCTCATCCGAGTGTCCGTCACATCACCGAGAGTTATCATCCCACTTATCAATTTCTAGATCATTATTAGTTACCTAGTTGGGACGCTTCCTGTGTATAAGGTGGGAAATTGTAATGCAGAGAGACAAAGATGTAACAAGGTCCAAATACTACAAATATTCACAATTATTCTCTAATGAAGCCATCGAGGTTGGTTAGACGGGTTTTCTGCTAAATGCCACTTAATAATTAATTGAATCCCCGTGGGGATGGAAGAGGAAGTTTCTGGAATGCACAGATGTTTCGATTCCACTACCGTCCACTAATTAAGTGATTAAAGTTTATAATTATAATTATATCAATTTATAATCACGAATTAATGCCCAAAAATGTCAATGAGGTGGCCGTTTCTAGAAACTTCCTAACAAGGACGTAGTGAATCGAATCTTTGAAAATAGTAAAATACCATTACTAAACTATCCCACCCACTTCGGGGCTTTGGCTACTCGAGCGATTAATTTAATCAAAGTGGATGGTGTTTTCTTCTTTTTTTTTTAATTAACTCGCATTATATCTTGCTAATAAATATTTGTTAAATTATATATTTTAAAAAACAATATTTCAATCGGTTTTTTATCGTCGAGGAATATATTGATGCACGAAAACATAAGTAACGCTGTTAACTCATCGTCATGATATTTCTTCCTCCCCGTCTGCTCCGCTCACTCTCTTGCAAACCATACCGCCGCCGTCCAATCCTATTTTACCCACCACAAGTAAAATAACTAGAATCTCTCGATGCGGTGACGTTACCTTTGCGAGCAGCATACCCTCTCACTTGGTCCACACGAGATCGGGGAGGATGCCCGCGGGGACGTGAGCTTCTGGCTTTTGATTTCGTCCGCGTGTATCACCTTGTCGGACCGTCTCCGGTCCGACGTGGACCGGATGGCCCGTTGCTTACCGCCATTTTCTCCACGTCCCCCACCGAAACCCGACCCCTGATCTCCTCCATGTACGCCTCCGGCTCGGGCGTTTTCTGCATCGCCTTCCTTCCCCGCTTCTCGGTACCCACGCCCACAGCCAAGTCGAGAACAGAAAGGAGGAGCCTCGCCCACAGCTGAGGCAGGAGGCCAGGAGCAGAAAGGAGGAGCCCCTCGCACACCTGAGTATGGTTTTCTCAAAGCCAGTTCTCAGCCGCCCTCTTCCTAGCCAGAATTTTCTTTTATAGTCGCTAGTTGGTCGGATCTTCGGAAATTGGTTCCTCGTCTTGTTTGCGGGTTTCTCCGCTCCGATCGAAGGCGGAGCTACGCAAAATCCGCCACCTTTGTTGTTTTCTGTGTTGGTTGAGGCTGTCAGTTATTTTCCTCAATTGCGGCTTCTTTATGATCTTTTTTCTTGGTTTTTGGTTCGCAAGATCTCTTCGTTGGCGGATCTTTGTTCTTTTTGGTGTTTCTGGATGATGAGTTGTTAGTTATTGTTATTTAGGGATCTGAATCAGCGGATTTTTTTTTTACTTTTAAGTTTACAAATCAAATAACTTCTTTTTCCCAATTAATTTACTTTGTTTTAAATTTGTTAGTTTTTAAGGTAGTTCAGTGTAGTATTCGGAGTGCTTGGTTTTATATATCTCGATATTGATGGATTATTCTTCATCTTCGTAGTCCTGATGGCAAAAATGGTTATTCTACTCTCAGAAATTTGCGGTTCTCAGCAGAAAGATGCTCCCCATTTCTTCGTTGGATATACAAGAGAGTACCATTGATTCAGCATAGCGCCATTATCAATCTCTTTAAGTCCGGTTGATGGGAGGTGTGAATCAATTGAGCCCCAGTAAGGGCATGAATAAGGAACTTGCGAGAAGCGATCACCAGGTTCAAGACGAGCTCAAGGAAGTTGGCGATACCACTCCTGGAGAAGGTCAAGAACTGTCGGATGAAGATGAGTCGAAGGCCAACGAGGTGGCTGAGGATTCGAAAGTCAACCAGATAAGGGATGCTGCACAATCAGCAGAACAATCTGGTGGTCCCCATAAGCAGCAGCCAGCGCCAGCAGGTTCAGTCATACGTTGGGAGAGGTTTCTCCCGGTCAGGACACCCAAGGTTTTGCTGGTCGAGAACGATGATTCCACCCGCCAAGTTGTCAGTGCGTTGCTCCGTAACTGCAGCTATGATGGTAAAATATAGTTTTTTCTTATCTCACATCAGTGCATTATATTATTGCTAACTGTGTCCAATTCAATCCTTTTATAATTACTGAAATTATCATGCTAAAAAGCATCAATCATCTTCCTCAGTCTTCAGACCATTTAGAGTTTAAATCCTCGATGTAAGATGAATTTGAAGTTGGTTGGTAAGCCTGATTTTGCTAAGTCACTAGTTTCTACATCTAGGTAGTTAGGTATTCTTGGACCAATTCTATACAAAACCCCGCTATATGATTTTAGATAATTCTTGTTGCTTCATTTATTACAGTTTGGAGATATTTTAGGTCGATGCCATTTGTAGTCGCTTCAAATGCTTGCTTTCTTATTTTAGTCTCTTTAACCAGATCATGCATGTGGGACAAATTGTCGTTCCTGAAATGGGAATAAGTCTTGCATTCCCATATGGCTTTGCTAAACTCCCCTTGAGATACTGGCATCTTTAAGAATTATTAGTCTTGTTGTACTTAAGATGAGTAATTGTGGCATTCATGTTTGGTGCTGTTATCCTATTTCAATATTCGTTTTTAGGAAATCAAATTCTGTGGATCTTTTCAACATATTGTTTTCTTTTGTAGGCCATAAGTTTGAGTGCTTTTCTTATTTTCCGTGAATGTCTGGTTTTTAGATGATACAAGTATTTCCTACTGTAATTCTTGGGTGCATATAAAACCTGTACTGTTGATTGATTCCGCAGATATATTGAGTGTTGGAGCTACTTCACAAACCAAAATGCAAGTGAACAAAACTTGAAAGGCTAGTTTTTAGATATTATATTTTTGAAATCTGTTCTAAATAAACATGTTATCTATTAAATTTACCCACTGGTTCGACCAGTAACCCTGGGATCAAGATGATTCTAGGTCATATTCTATTAGTTAATTAAGAGTTTTTGTCTTGCCGAACTTGGTTTTGGCTCGCATATCTTAACTAAAGCTACTTTAGTTTCTCACAATGGCTTGCTGATGAATATCGACTATTGATGTGTTTTTCCTTTATTCAACAGTTACTGCTGTTTCTAATGGTCTACAAGCATGGAAAATACTGATGGATCTGACTAATCATATTGACCTTATCTTGACCGAGGTAGTCATGCCTGGTTTGACTGGCATTGGTCTCCTAAGCAAAATCATGAGCCATAAAACTCGGAAAAACATTCCTGTGATCAGTGAGTGCTCCTCTGTTATTTGTCTTCTGCATTGATGTGTGCATATTGCTTCACTTTTAAAACTTCTGTGCAGTGATGTCATCAAATGATTCAATGGGTACGGTCTTTAGATGTTTATCAAAAGGCGCTGTTGATTTTTTGTTCAAACCTATCAGGAAGAATGAGCTTAAAAATCTTTGGCAGCATGTCTGGAGGAGATGCCACAGTGTAAGTTAATGTGTTGATTGGAACTTTCAAAAGTCAGTAAAGATATATTATAATAATCTGTAGGATTGGTGACACTGTCTTCGAATTGTTAGTGGTTCAAAGCCTATCACTCTGGTTGACTACTTGTGTTGTGTAGGGCTTTGCCTTTCTTCTATAAAAACCTTGTTTATCTATTTCAGTCCAGTGGTAGTGGAAGTGAGAGTGGCATTCAAAACCAGAAATTAATTAAGTCAAAGAGCTGTGATTATTCTGGCAATAGTGGTGACAGCAATGATGATAGTGTTGACTTGAATGCGAGAGACGGCAGTGACATTGGTAGTAGTACTCAGGTGAATTTTCATCTAAGCTCTTTAGTTCTCTTTCTCAACCTTTTCGTTATTGTAGAACTAAGACTATGATTTTAAATTAGGAAACAGATATTTTATGCAAATAAGTTCAAGACAATCATTGGATGTTTTGTTGTCTCTGAATGTGTCTTTTCCTATAATCTGCTACTCTTCAAAAGTTCAAATGGTTATTTGCTTTTTTTTTATTATTAACAAAATCTAGCAACCTATCAACCTGTATATACTACATAGCTGTACTTCTTGGCTATCTACCAACTTTCTTTTTTCTCCTGTTCAAATGACATTTTGATACTCTTTTCGTGAGATTTGTTTCATAGGTATCCGAAGTATTACCATAGCTATCCTTTAGAATCTTTGATGTAGCATAACTGTCCATTTTTTAAACAAGGTTTAAGTATTATAGCACTATAATTTATGTTTCTGTTGCTACTTCTCAAATCAGAAGGTGCTATCTTCATGTAAACAACAATATGGTCACAGCTGAATTGGCTGATAGCTAGCAGGCTCATTAAGGTGTCACACTAGTTTCCAGTCTTCTTGAACTATCTGGTAAATGAAGGTGGAAAATAGAGATTGCTAGTATGATTGTGAGTCCACTAGACTTGCATGATAAAACTATACTGAAATGTACACTCAGAGTGACACCAGGGATAGGACAACCAATGACAGGATTAGTCATTGGATCTAGCAAAAAAGATGTTGTCTTTTGGGAACTTCAGTCTTAGTTAACAGTGTCAAAATTATTCACTTGTGTGTGATCTGTGTGTACCTTATAACTAATTGTGATTTTGTCACTGAATTCCCATGACGCTCTAATGGTTCTAGGATTACATTTGTAAAAGAAAAGAGAGCAAACTAACCCCATTGAGCAAGCAAGCAGTATTAAGGGTGGATGGAGAACCTGACGGTTTATACATCAGGAATGATTATCGCCAAGGCTGGACCTGGAGAAGGGACAAGGATTGGATTATTTATCCAGGTCCTGCAGTAGGAGTTGGCCAGTGGGACATTCCTTCACTAGTTTAGTGAGGCATGATAAAACATAGAAATATCATAATATCACAAATGAAGGAGAAAAGTAGTATTCTTAACTGATGGATAAGAGGGGCATCTTGTGATATTTTCCTCATCAATTTTCTTTTCTGTTAATGGATGTTTTCTTTCCCTTTTTATGACTGTTATTATTTTGCCTGATATTGTGAAAAGGATTAGGGGATACGTTAAATTGGCACAGGCACAAATCAAAATTCAAGTCGATTTGCATATGCAAATGACAATTCACCATGTCAGTCTAATCAAAGTAGGGTTAATTTGTTTGATAAGAAAAAACGTATAATGTTTTGCTACACGGGGTCTAGTGAGAGTAATTGTCTTACAGTAAGGCCTATGTAGATCCAATAATAGTATGATATCAATAGATGATTGAATTACACTTGGCCATTTTTTTATCACAGGATACTGCAGTTTAGAAAAATAAGACTTTTTCTCTTCAGGGATATGTAAGGATTTTGAGGCATCATCCACTGGATACTCCATTTAACAAGAAAAGGATGTCTTCTATAGACTAAATCCTTTTTGCCATTTTCCTACATCATTTGTCAAATAAATGTTTTCATATGAGTGATGGAAATTGGAAATGTTTTTTTTTTCACTTTGTCATGCAGAGTTCTTGGACAAAACGTGCCGCAGAAGTTGACAGCTCCCAGCCTATGTCTAATTCTGATCAGTTAGCGGATCCACCTGATAGTACATGCGCCCTGGTGATTCACCCTGCTACTGGAACCTTCTGCAAAGATCAGGTTCCTGAACATTTGACGGGAGAGAAACAGGGCAAAAAGAAACTTTCTGGTAAGCCATTACTTAAGTTGATTAATTTATCATGCTCTGTTTGGAGCTGTTAATGATTGCGTGGGAAAAGTCTTGGAGATAGGATTACACACACATTCAGAAATGCAAAGTGAAAATCATCCAAATGAGCAAGATTTTACCAAACTTGCTGAAACAAAGGTGGACAAATTATCTGAAAAGGAATCTAAAAATGAGGGCTGCATGGGTACTCTTCAGAACAATGGCTTGGATGTGTCAAGTGCTCAAGCTGCTGTTAAATCAGGCAATCAAACAACAACTAGCGATATTAAGTCTCCCAGTGGTTTCTCCAAGATCTCAGAAGCTCAAGATAGGACTTTAATAGATTTATCTTCTGTTGAACTGAGTTTAAAGAGGCTTAGATCAATTGGTGAGGGTTCAACTGCTACTCAAGATGATCGCAATGTTCTAAGGCGCTCGGATTTATCTGCATTTTCAAGGTTCAGAAAATGAGAATACTTTTAAACAGTATCATTATTGATTTTTAGCTTAAAATATAGTACTCTAACTGTGGCAACACTGTGCTAGGTATCACACATCTGCTGTTACTAATCAAGCTCCTACTGGATGTGGCAGAAGCTGCTACCCAATTGATAACAGCTCGGAAGCAATTAAGACAGAGTCTAATATTATCTCTGATTCAAATGTGGCTCCCTTGAAGCAAGGTTCCAATGGCAGCAGTAACAACAAGGACATGGGTTCCACAACTAAGAACTTCATGAAACCAGCAGCACACAAAGATAAGGCATCATCTACATCAATAATCAAGTGTACACAGACCTCAGCTTTCCATCCTGTTCAGTTTCTAGCTTTGGGGAGCCAGGAACCTGTACAAGAAAATTGGGAGAATGTAACAGCAGCATCAGCAACTGGACAACCAAAGGAGTTCCAGCATCAGGTCCCGGCACAACATCACCATCACCACCACTATCATCATCATCATTACCACCATGTTCAAAAGGTGCAGCACAAGATGCAGCAGTCACAGAATCAGAATGATACACCACCTAAGAATAGGGCAGGAGCGGCACCACAATGTTGTGGGTCATCTGATGTGTTTAGCGGGCGATTTGAGGGAAATGCAGCTAATTACAGCATCAGTGAAAGCAATTCAGGTAGCAATCACTGCAGCAATGGGAAAAATGGAAGTAACGGTGCTGTACAAGCAGGAGGAATGAATATTGAGGGTGCTAATGGACAGAGTGGCCCAGGAAACAGAAACGGAAGTGGAAGCGGCAACGGTAGTGGTATAGACCAAGACAGGTTTGCTCAACGAGAGGTGGCCTTGAAGAAGTTCCGTCTCAAAAGAAAAGAAAGGAATTTCGGGAAGAAGGTACTTAACTTTTTCTTTTTTAGCTCTAACAAGTAATCAATGTGAAACATCTGAATTGAATGAGACCTCAAACATCTTATACCAGTCAATTCTGTCTTCCAGTAGTAAGCAAAAACAAAATAAGTACCAACAGAAAGTGAGTGAAATAAAGAAGGGCCAAGGAAAGTGGACTGGTTGTTGGTTGAAATGCCTTCTTATAATGAATGGACCTCATTGGTTTTCTATTGCTAAATATTGGCAAAGATAATATGACAGAAATATAGCATCTTGAAATGTGGGCATCTAGTGATCCTAATGTTTTAGGACAAAAAACATACTCGAACATGCACCTCCATAGTGAGACGAGCTTTTTAGAAGCCTCATCTCATAACCCAAGCAGACTGTTCTGAATCTTCCATTCACTCGGAACAATTTGATCAGCTTGATATAGGCATAGTTTATCCTCTTTAATTACTGGTTTCGTGGTTAACATGTATCCTTGATGTGCAGGTTCGCTACCAGACCAGGAAGAGACTAGCAGAGGAACGACCACGCGTGCGCGGCCAATTCGTCCGACAATCAACGCATCAACAGACTGGCCAAGATGCTGATAGATAACCCAGCTAATATATGTAATCGCAACATGCTGGTGATTGTGTTTTCTTGACTTGGAACAGTTAATTGAAGGATATGTCATACATATACAGTGATTGAGTAAACCGGAAAAAGAAGATTGTTGTGCCACGTTAGTTTATCAAATTCCTGAATACTTTTGAGGTATCCATAAGCTATATTTTCTACATAACTATAAATGTTTCATTGCCTTCGAATTGTCACTCATGATTACAAAGTTTCTAGCATGCTATATTTTCGAGTTGAATGTAAATGAGGTTTGTCTAGGCAAAAATAAAAATAAAAATAATAGAAATAAACTGATGCGGAGGGAGCTTCATGTTCAAATCATGTGGAAAACATAGCTTAGGTAAGGTGTCCAAAGTGCCATAAAGTAAAATTTCAACAGCAACATGCTAATCACAAAATATATAAAATAAGGTATTAAAATTAAGGGGGATTTTCGTGATAA
This sequence comes from Boesenbergia rotunda, assembly GCA_024364735.1. Taxonomy (NCBI): domain Eukaryota; kingdom Viridiplantae; phylum Streptophyta; class Magnoliopsida; order Zingiberales; family Zingiberaceae; genus Boesenbergia; species Boesenbergia rotunda. The sequence goes on from JAGFNQ010004034.1 coordinate 239,617, forward strand.
AAGTTTATTTTAATATTTTAGAATATTTGATGTGATAAAAATGATGATCAAAAAATTTAAAAAATTCTTTAGTCATAAAAATATTAATATTTTAAGGAAAACATGTACTTTAGAAAGCATATAATTTAAAAATAAATGAATGGCATTTTCGATACTCAATTCATCTCTGAATTTAATACTAGAAAGATCAGGGAAGTAAAGGAAGCTTGAATTGGCAAACTGATAGGGGTGGAACAAAATGGAGAAACTAGAGATAAATTATATATTCAAATTAACAATAGAAAATATATACATTCATTTCATTTAAAATTTTAAGTAAAAATAGAATATATATATAGAAATTCATAGTAAAATCATGAATGTAATAACTGCAATAAAAAGCCTTATAATATTATACAATTTATCATTATTCATTAAAAAGATAATTCAAAGAGAGCGCAGCACAATCCAGTAATACTAATTAGTAATTAAAAATGTTATAAGAGAGAAAGAAATGCAGGTAATTAGCTAGAATTGCTAAGCCCCTTGGCTAACTAATTCAGTAGCATAAACCTGCCCATACTCTCCCTTCTTAACCTCCTCGTCCTCAAAGTGATCAGCTCTTACGTTCATGGTCAGCATGAGGCAAACAAGCCACAAGATGGCCGCATCAAGTGCGAGAAAAGCTCCGCCGCCAAACATGCCGGTCTTCGCTGTAGGACACTGCGTCATGAGATCGTAGTGAACGTTGCGCGATCGGTGTAAGCCTTCAGTAACGACAGTCCAAATCAGGAACGCAAAGGCTAGAATTGACACAATCCTGAAATTAACACGACGAAAACAAGTTAGTGACTGCAGAACTGATCATGTCGATCGTCTACATGTACAGTAAACTAGAAACAAGAGAGAACTCACTCAGCGATCACGAAGAATACGAATAAGGTGGAGTAGCCAAACAAGACATTGTTTGAAACAGCCTTCCCTTTATAGTTGAAGAACACAGCGACGTGCCCTCCGATGATCGTAAAAACTAGAGCAACCACTGACAAAGACCCGACAAGCACCGTCGGATCGCTTGGGAATTTGCAGATCACAACGCCCTTTCCTTGAATTGGAGTTCCAAAAGGAGGCTGCATGTAAAATGAATTAATACTCGAAATGAAATGCTAAACGGCTAAACCTTAAGTTCTAAAGAATATTCTAATTCCAAGAGATATCAGAGAGAGAGAGAGAGGGAAAAAACAAAAACCTTTTTGTTCTCTGCGACAATAGCCAATATGAAGGACAAGAACCCTAGAATAGTCACAAAGGACCCGATCTTTCCACTTTGCTCCAAGGCCATTGCTATTCGCGAGGTTATGTATCAAATCCCTTCTTCAACACTGAGATTTCCACAAGGAAATGTGAAGCAGAATGTAAATTTTATAGAATTAGATGAGAAAGAAGAATTACTAGATACTAAATAGGGTTTAAACCTGCTGAGAATTTATCTAAGAATTTGTCGCCTGTATATGTTTTGTGATGAATGCGTTGCAAATATATCATTGGAGGAGATCCACAATAAGTGCGCAATAAATAGGAGATGACCTGGATTTTGATAATAAGTTTTATTTATTCAGTTGAGCGATTCTGACCATTGACAGCGGATAAGACAGGAAAGGTTCCACCCAAAAGTGACTTTCCTTGTTCAAATGTATTATACTATTTATTCAATGATTTGGTGTAATATTTATATGTATTTTTTGTATGTACAAATTAAATGTGCGGAAATAATTATAAGAAACAACATTAAATGAATTTGTAATTGTGAAAACTAAATTTTTTGTTTATAATTACTAAGGTATCCAATTTATTGCTACATATATATGCGCACATCTAAATCGATGAATTCCCCAATAAATATTTTTTTTTTAAAAAAACGTGTTTAAGGAATCATATATATTTGCCTAATGTATTATACTATTTATTCAATGATTTGGTGTAGTTTACATCTTTATATGATTAATATTTATATTTTTTGTTTGTATCCAATTTATTGCTACATATACATGCGCACATCTATATTGATGAATTCCCTAATAAATAATTTTTTTAAAAAACCGAATATAAATATTTTAAATAAAAAATTTTAATTAATAATTAATAAATTTTAGACCTATCCCTTTTATTTAAACCGAATATAAATTTTTTAAATAAAATTTTTTAATTAATAATTAATAAATTTTAGACCTGTTCTTCTATCTATCTATCTATCCATCTATCTATCTATCTGTTAATATCTATCTATCTATTATCTATCTATCTATCTATCTATCTATTATCTATCTATCTATTAATCTATTAATATCTATAAAACACAGTTTTGTATGCAGACGTGGGGAGCTTAGGATTCCCGCCTAAATCAAATATAAATTTTCCAAATAGAAAATTTTTATTAATAATTAATAATTCTATTAATATTTATAAAACACAGTTTTGTATGCAGACGTGGGGAGCTTAGGATTCCCGCCTAAATCAAATATAAATTTTCCAAATAGAAAATTTTTATTAATAATTAATAAATTTTAGACCTGTCCAGCTTAGGATTCTCGTCAAAACCAAATCTGATTTTTCTAAATAAAAAATGTATAGATATTAATTAATAAATTTTAGACCTGTCCTTTTTTTTAAAAATCGAATATAAATTTTTTAAATAAAAAATTTTAATTAATAATTAATAAATTTTAGACCTATCCCTTTTATTTAAACCGAATAAAATTTTTTTAATTAATAATTAATAAATTTTAGACCTGTTCCTCTATCTATCTATCTATCTATCTATTAATATCTATCTATCTATCTATCTATCTATCTATCTATTAAATCTATCTATTAATATCTATAAAATACAGTTTTGTATGCAAATGTGGTATTCATAGGGAGCTTAGGATTCCCACCTAAATCGAATATAAAATTTCCAAATAGAAAATTTTTATTAATAATTAATAAATTTTAGACCTGTCCCTTTTTTTAAAATCGAATATAAATTTCTAAATAAAAAATTTTAATAACTCTCAATTGATTTGTTAAATCCCAAAATTAAATTATTTTAATGTCTATAAAACACAGTTTTGTATGCAGATGTGGTATTCACAGGGAGCTTAGGATTCCCGCCTAAATCGAATATAAATTTTCCAAATAGAAAATTTTTAATTAATAATTAATAAATTTTAGACCTATCCCTTTTTTTAAACCGAATATAAGCTTTCTAAATAAAATTTTTTAATGTAATATATGTTGGTGCAGTTTGCACTAACGGTCAAACTCGGGTTTTGATGTATGACAAAGTGGATAAAGTTAGGGTTGTTAGTGTTTAACCCCTTTACTAAGTGTGCAGGGTTGAAAGACTTAGGACCAGACACCAGGCTGAAGTCCAGGATGGTTGAGTCATGGCGGGAAGTCCAGTTGGGTCCGCGGGACCTGACAACTGGCTGAAGACCAAGTTGGTTGAGACTTGGCAGGAAGACCAAGGTGGTTGAGCCTTGGCAGGAAGTCCTGGTGGGTCAAGAAGTCAAGTAGAGCTGCACAAGGTAAGTGAGGTAAGTCACTGGAGGAGCGAACCAGTGAGGACGCGTTCCCCGTCGAGGGAACAGTAGGCGTCGGTTCGACCTAGGGCTCCATTTTGGAGATCCAAAGTCAGAACCAAGACAGCTAAGGCTGTTTCAACTAACTTATTATTTGCTGTTTTGGACTAACCCTGGATGCAGGACCGAAGGACTGTGTTTCTGCAGCTCAGAGAGCCTCAAAGGAGTGAGGCAGTAGCTGAGCTGGGCGCCCCGGATGTGTCGGGCGCCCCAGAGTCAACCCAAAGTCAGCAGAGAGGTAAACGCCCCGACAGCAGCGCTATTCGGGGCGCCCCGCGCGTATCGGGCGCCCCGCATGTCGGGCGCCCCGCGTGTCTCGGGCGCCCACTGTGCCACGCCACTGAAGGCTGCTGCAGCTCACTCTCGCGAAGCCCTGAAGATGACGCTTTGACCGGTCAACCGGGCGCCCCGCGCGCGTCGAGCACCCCGGTCAAAGCTGATCCCGAAGATGAAGAGATCAGCCTTGACCAGAGGGCTCGCCGGATCAAGAGCCACGTGGGGGGCGCCCCGAGCATGTCGGGCGCCCCCTGCCCTATATAAAGAGGGCCTCGACCCTCTTCAAAGGACAACACTTCTTCCAAAGCCTCCAAGTTCTTCTACGCTCGCGCCTTGCTCCGGAAACGCTTCACTTCGAGCCGACAACGTCCTGCTGCCCCGAAAGAGTTGACCTACTCCGGACGTCGGTAAAAAGAAGAATTTCTTTTAATACTTTATTGCACTTAATTACTTGAAAGTGTGGGGTTGTCACATTTTCAATTCCTTTGTACTCGCCTACTCTATCGGTGTTTACCGGTAGAGAGAATTAGTGGATTGCCCAACGGAAAGGTCCGAGGGACCTGGGCCTTCGAGTAGGAGTCGACGAAGGCTCCGAACGAAGTAAAACTCGTTTGTGTTAGTGTGTTCGTTTTTCGTTTCTTTCGTTTCCGCTGTGCACGCTTTTTAAAGCACTCTGATTTAAATTTAAAAGTCACGTGATTCACCCCCCCCTCTCACGTGCATCGATCCTACAAGTGGTATCAGAGCCTGGTACGCTCTGTATCGGTGCAACCACCATAAGAGCCGGGGGAAATCCAGTTTTTGTTTCGATTTTTGGTTTTTCGCTACACATAATCTAAATTAGGTATTGTTGCCTAGATTTGGATTATTTTTCCGTTCGTTTGATTTTACTCGAATTTGGTGCAACACCATTTCGAGTCGCTCTCTTCTCCTCTTCCTACCACACTACTAATCCAAGACCTAGTCTTGGGACAAGTTTTTGTGTGGTCTATTTCAGATGGCCCAAGGTGAAGGCTATAGCACTGCTCGCCCTCCCCTCTTTAATGGGGAAGACTTTCCCTACTGGAAGAGAAGGATGGAGGTTTATCTGAAGACCGACATGGATCAGTGGTTTGCAGTTCAAACAGGCTACACACCGCCAATGGATGAGGGAAATAATGCTCCACTAAGGCCCGACAGATGGAACTCAGAGATGAAGAAAAAGGCTCAGACCGAGTTCAAAGCTCAGAACACCCTCCAGTGCGGACTTACCAAAGAGGAGCTAAACAGAATTGGACCAACCGACTCGGCGAAGGAGCTATGGGACAAATTGACAGAATTACATGAAGGCACTTCTGATGCAAAGGTAACAAAGAGAGATCTATTATTGAATAAATTATTTAACATCAAAATGCAGGAAGGAGAATCAGCAAGTCAACTCCACGCCCGGATTAAGAACATATTGAATGGACTCCACATGATCGGGCACAAACAGGAAAACCGGGACATCATAAGGTACGCGTTAAATGCGTTCCCTAGAAACTCACTATGGGCATCTATTATAGATGCCTATAAAATTTCTAGGAACCTTTCAAAAATAAATCTGGATGAACTATTTTGTGAATTAGAGCTGCATGAGCAAACTAACGCCAAGGTCGAGAAAGGGCTAGCTTTATTTGCAGGTTCACCAAAGGAAGCCAAATCAAAGAGAAAAGTCCAAGAAGAACCTGAAGATGAGTCAGGCTCTGATGAAGAAGAACAACTGGTGAACTTGGTAAGAAAAATGTTCACCAGAAGGAAGAGCAAATTTTCAAAGAAAGATATTCAAAAGGTAATGAAGCCCTACAGCACTGAAGGTAAAAGCAAAATGATCTGCTTCGGCTGTAACAGAAAAGGGCACTTCAAACATGAATGCCCTTACAAGAAGGAGGACCAACCCACTAAGAACAAAAAGAAGAAGGCTCTTCAAGCCACGTGGGATGAAAGCTCGGACGATTCCGACGATGAACAACCGAAGAACGCAAGCTACCTCGCACTGATGGCAACCGGACCAGAATCGGACTCGGATCAAGACGAGGATTCCGAATACGAGTCGAGCCAAGAGATCGGACTATTTTCAGACGGCTCTACTAAGGTATATTTAGATTCAGTAAATGAAAAGTTCTTTAAAATTATTTCTGTCTTGAATAAAAAATTGCTTGCATCTGAATCTAGAAATGAACAGCTCCTTAAGGAAAATCAAGACCTTAAGGAGCAATTAATTAATACCAGAACATTAACTGAACAAACTCAAAATCAAAAATTAATTGAGCTTGAAACTGAAAACTTAACCCTAAAGGGTGAAGTCCTAAAACTTAAGGATCTACTAGCAACTTTCACAACCCGATCCAAGAACCTTGACCTTATTCTTGGATCACAAAAGGGCATGTACAACAAATCTGGGATAGGATATAAATCAAGATCGAACCAAAGATCTTTTATCTCCTTTATCCACCCCCGCAAAAATCAACGAAAAGCGTGGGTCCCGAAAGCTTATCTAACAAAGCAAGTAGGTCAGAATCAATTTTATGTCCCAAAAAGGGACATCCATTACATTGACCCTAGACACCCAGTCTACAATTTAGGGGGAGGCTCCAAACTAGTTGGCACCTTAAAATCAGCCTCTGCCCAGGTGGGCACTTAGGATTAGCTTCAAAGTTAATTTGAATCTTGTACTATTTAGTACCAAGGTTTTCAATGAGTAAGTTAAAAGTTCAACTTCTTTAAGCGGCTTTGCCTAGAAAATGGTTGTTGCTCCAATAAGGCTTCGGCCAAAGAAGGCCACTGTGCCTCGCCATGGCCTGGAAGCCAATTATTGAAGTGTACTTTTAAATTACTACTTGTTAAACTTGGATCTAACACAAGGTCAAGTTAACTTTTCTAATCAAACTCAAAACCATCTCACAAAATCATAGGACTCCCTTGATTGATAACTTAGACCGAGTGAGATGAATAAGGATAACCAAATTTAAATTATTGATTGATAATTCAAATTCAAAAATTAAAATTAAAATTAAAATTCAAATTCAAATTAAAATTAAAATTAAAATTAAAATTAAAATTAAAATTCAAATTCAAATTCAAATTAAAATTAAAATTCAAATTCAAATTAAAATTAAAATTCAAATTAAAATTAAAATTAGAATTCAAATTAAAATTCAAAAATTAAAATTAAAATTCAAATTCAAATTAAAATTCAAATTCAAATTCAAAAATTAAAATTCAAAAATTAAAATTCAAATTAAAATTAAAATTCAAATTAAAATTAAAATTCAAATTAAAATTAAAATTCAAATTAAAATTAAAATTAAAATTAAAATTCAAATTAAAATCAAATTCAAAGTCAAACTTAACATAACTCAAATTTAAAATTCAAACTCAAGTGTTTAAATCTTTTTAGATTTTTTCAAAAAATTCAACCTAGGTCTAAACCGTTTACTTAACTGTAGGAAAATAAGTGGATCATTGACAGTGGGTGCTCCAGACACATGACTGGGGATCCCACAAAATTTACAGAACTCAAGTACAAAAGACTAGGGACCGTTGCTTTTGGAAACAACGGTAAACTTAAGGTAATTGGCCTAGGCAATATTGAACTTGAGTCTGATTTCATAATAACAAATGTATTACTTGTTGAAAATTTCAACTTCAATTTACTAAGCATTAGCCAATTGTGTGACACTGGTTATAAGGTTAGGTTCCTATCAAATGAATGTCTGATCAAACACAATGACAACCCAAACATCACACTTAGAGGACTTAGGCACAATAACATTTATGAAATTAAGTTAACCTGTCCCTTAGAAAATTGCCTCTTAACCCATAAGGATGAGACTTGGCTCTGGCATAGGAGACTTTCACATACTCACTTCAGAAAACTACCTAAACTAAATGGCTTAGTTAGAGGCCTACCAAAGTTATCTAACCTTGAGTCAACCTTATGTAATGCTTGTCAACAAGGAAAACAAACTAGGTCAACTCACAAACCAACTAATCAAACTCAAACCAAGTCAATTCTGGAATTAATTCACCTAGACCTATTTGACTCACATGGGGTTAAATCAATTAATGGGAACCTATACTGCCTAGTAATTATAGATGACTATTCAAGATTTACCTGGGTAAAATTCTTAAAAAATAAAGATGAAACTTTTGATACACTCACTCAATTTTGTAAATTAACAGAAAATGAAAAAGGGATTAAAATCAAAAGACTTAGGAGCGATAATGGCGGAGAATTCAAAAATCATAAATTTAATCAATTTTGTCTAGAAAAAGGCTACCATCACGAATTCTCTTGCCCTAAAACACCTCAACAAAATGGAGTTGTAGAAAGAAAAAATAGAACACTACAAGAAGCAGCTAGAACAATGCTTAATGAATACAACTTACCAAAATACCTTTGGGCTGAGGCTGTTAGTACAGCTTGTTATGTACAAAATAGAATAACTCTAATTAAAAACCTAGGAAAGACCTCCTTTGAAATCTATTATAACAAACAACCTAACATTAAATACCTTAAAGTATTTGGATGTAAAGTCTATATCTTAAACACTAGAGAACACTTAGGTAAATTTACTTCTAAGATTGAGGAAGGTATCTTTGTAGGTTATTCCCTTACCAGTAGAGCCTATAGAGTTTATAACAAAACTACTCTAAAAATTGAAGAAACTACAAATGTAAAATTTGATGAAAAATCTGACTCAAATAACTCTGATCAAACCATCTACCAACCAATTGACTTTGTTAGATCCAGTACTGACCCTGATGAAAGGCAAATTGAGGACCAAAATAATGATCTAACTGAACCCACACCTGATACTGAACCTAACCAACCCAGAACTGTTCGAGTTAGCTCAGCCCACCCAACTAATCAAATCTTAGGTGATCCAGAACTAAGGGTTCAGACTAGATCAGCTTTTAGGAACCTTAGTCAAATTGCCTTGATTTCAAAAATTGAACCCAAGTCTATAGAAGAGTCTTTACTTGACCCTGATTGGATCATAGCCATGCAGGAAGAGTTAGCCCAATTTGAACGTAGTCAAGTCTGGGACTTAGTACCCCTACCTAAAGGCAAGAAATTTATTGAAACTAAATGGGTCTTTAGGAATAAACTTAACGAACAAGGAGAAACAGTTAGGAATAAGGCTAGGCTAGTAGCTAAGGGGTTTAGCCAAGTAGAAGGTCTTGATTATGATGAAACCTATGCCCCTGTAGCCAGACTTGAATCCATTAGAATGCTCTTAAGTTATGCAGCCCATAAAGGATTTAAGCTTTATCAAATGGATGTTAAGTCAGCCTTCCTAAATGGCCTAATTAAAGAAGAGGTTTATGTAGGTCAACCTCCTGGTTTTGAAAGCTTAGAACACCCTGACTATGTCTTTAGACTTAAGAAAGCCCTATATGGACTTAAGCAAGCACCTAGGGCCTGGTATGAAAGACTGTCTAACTACTTAGTTTCTAAAGGCTTTAACCAAGGCAAAATTGACCCAACACTATTTGTTAAAACTCTAAAAACTGATATTTTTATAGCTCAAGTATATGTAGATGATATAGTATTTGGCTCAACTAACTCAAACTTTTTACAAGATTTTATAACGGTAATGGAAAATGAATTTGAAATGAGTTTAGTAGGTCAATTAACTTTCTTTTTAGGGTTACAAATAAAACAGACTAGTGAGGGTACTTTTGTCTATCAACAAAAATACACTAAAGAATTACTTAGAAAATTTGGAATGGATAGTGCTAAAGAAATTAAGACACCTATGGCTACCAGTCAAACTATAGATAGTGACACAAATGGCAAACCTGTTGACCTTAAGTATTATAGAAGTGCTATAGGTAGCTTACTTTACTTAACTGCAAGTCGACCTGATATTCTCTTTGCAGTTAGTATGTGTGCCAGGTATCAAACATGTGCTAAAGAATCACATCTAACCCTAGTTAAAAGGATATTTAGGTATCTCAAAGGGACAGAAAGTTTAGGAATTTGGTACCCTAGAACAGCCCAGTTTGAACTTATTGGATATTCTGACTCAGATTATGCTGGCTGTAAATTAGACAGAAAAAGTACCAGTGGTGGATGCCAACTTCTAGGACCCTCACTAGTTAGTTGGTTTAGTAGAAAACAACACTGTGTTGCCCTATCCACCACTGAAGCTGAGTACATAGCAATGGGTGAATGTGTAGCCCAACTACTCTGGATGATGCATACCTTAAAAGATTTTAACTTAGATTTTAAGAAAGTCAAAATTTTTATAGATAACCTAAGTTCAATCAATTTAACCAAAAACCCAATCCACCACTCTAGGACCAAACATATAGAAATCAAACACCATTTTGTCAGAGATCATGTAAATAAAGGAGAAATTGAACTTAACCATGTTGAATCTAAGTCTAACCTAGCTGATATATTTACCAAACCACTTCCTGAATCTGAATTTAGCAACTTAAGAAGGTTAATAGGAATGTGTGTTATAGACTAGGACTGACCTGATAAGCTTAAGTTGACTTTTGGTTTAACTAATTAAGCTTGTGAGTTTAAAAACATGGATCTTTCAAACCTGTTTTTCAAAAGTTTATTGTCTTTCAAAATTTAACTAAAACACGGACTTTTCAAACTTGTTTTTCAAGAACTTTATTGTCTTTCAAAATTTGATTTTCAAAACTGGCAGACTTAGCCTAAGCTTGACCCCTAGAATTGCATGACCCTATAGATTTAGGTAGCCGCATCTCACAAAACACATTAAGATTAACTTGTTTGTGTTTGCAAAAACATAGAACGGTTGTGAGATGCATAGGACTCTGCCTGGACTTCCGAATGCTTAAGTCAGTGCATCACAGTAAGTCTGGGCGTAAAATACCAACATTACAGTGATCAAGTCAAGTAGTCTTGCACTAAAATCTGAGCTAGACATTATTACCTGACTTGACTAACCCTGTGAACACTACTATCATCTAGATAGTTAGTTAGTAACTAGAGTTAGACACATGAAAAGAGACCACAATCATTACTTGGTCCAGGGGGAGCTGAGGTCAAAATACTTTTTCAAAATATCATTTTTGACAAAACACCTTTGACAATTTTGATAAAAGTTGATAAAGATTGAGAGGGAATTCCAACTAATCCCTAAAAACATTTTTTTAAGAAAAATTTTTTATGAGCTAAGTAAATAGATTTAAGACTTGTTTATTTCTAACACTTAGCCTATATTTCTACTCCCTTACACTTGTTATGCCTAATTTTTGATGAATGACAAAGGGGGAGAGTAGGGTAAAGGGTTAGAAAATTACAAACAGCATGCTTATTTTACAGTTAATTACAGTTCATTCTGCTTTCTTGTATGCTGTAACTTTCATACCTATGCTTATGTTATATTATTTGCATGTTTATGCAAGTTCATATCTGCTGTTTTTTTCTAACTTTAACCTGAGTTGTCAATACATCAAAAAGGGGGAGATTGTTGGTGCAGTTTGCACTAACGGTCAAACTCGGGTTTTGATGTATGACAAAGTGGTTAAAGTTAGGGTTGTTAGTGTTTAACCCCTTTACTAAGTGTGCAGGGTTGAAAGACTTAGGACCAGACACCAGGCTGAAGTCCAGGATGGTTGAGTCATGGCGGGAAGTCCAGTTGGGTCCGCGGGACCTGACAACTGGCTGAAGACCAAGTTGGTTGAGACTTGGCAGGAAGACCAAGGTGGTTGAGCCTTGGCAGGAAGTCCTGGTGGGTCAAGAAGTCAAGTAGAGCTGCACAAGGTAAGTGAGGTAAGTCACTGGAGGAGCGAACCAGTGAGGACGCGTTCCCCGTCGAGGGAACAGTAGGCGTCGGTTCGACCTAGGGCTCCATTTTGGAGATCCAAAGTCAGAACCAAGACAGCTAAGGCTGTTTCAACTAACTTATTATTTGCTGTTTTGGACTAACCCTGGATGCAGGACCGAAGGACTGTGTTTCTGCAGCTCAGAGAGCCTCAAAGGAGTGAGGCAGTAGCTGAGCTGGGCGCCCCGGATGTGTCGGGCGCCCCAGAGTCAACCCAAAGTCAGCAGAGAGGTAAACGCCCCGACAGCAGCGCTATTCGGGGCGCCCCGCGCATATCGGGCGCCCCGCATGTCGGGCGCCCCGCGTGTCTCGGGCGCCCACTGTGCCACGCCACTGAAGGCTGCTGCAGCTCACTCTCGCGAAGCCCTGAAGATGACGCTTTGACCGGTCAACCGGGCGCCCCGCGCGCGTCGAGCGCCCCGGTCAAAGCTGATCCCGAAGATGAAGAGATCAGCCTTGACCAGAGGGCTCGCCGGATCAAGAGCCACGTGGGGGGCGCCCCGAGCATGTCGGGCGCCCCCTGCCCTATATAAAGAGGGCCTCGACCCTCTTCAAAGGACAACACTTCTTCCAAAGCCTCCAAGTTCTTCTATGCTCGCGCCTTGCTCCGGAAACGCTTCACTTCGAGCCGACAACGTCCTGCTGCCCCGAAAGAGTTGACCTACTCCGGACGTCGGTAAAAAGAAGAATTTCTTTTAATACTTTATTGCACTTAATTACTTGAAAGTGTGGGGTTGTCACATTTTCAATTCCTTTGTACTCGCCTACTCTATCGGTGTTTACCGGTAGAGAGAATTAGTGGATTGCCCAACGGAAAGGTCCGAGGGACCTGGGCCTTCGAGTAGGAGTCGACGAAGGCTCCGAACGAAGTAAAACTCGTTTGTGTTAGTGTGTTCGTTTTTCGTTTCTTTCGTTTCCGCTGTGCACGCTTTTTAAAGCACTCTGATTTAAATTTAAAAGTCACGTGATTCACCCCCCCCTCTCACGTGCATCGATCCTACATAGTGCTGGAGTAATAATGTAATGGTTAAACTTTTTATCGGATAACTAAAAAATTTAATGTTTGAATTTCAACTACGGCTCACCGTAAATATCCAGTATGTGAATTTTGTTGATAGATTTCGTTACTATTTACTTCGGTAATTATTAATTATGAAATAATATATGATAATTAACTTCGATAATAAATTTGATACAATAAATATCATTTTAGATTTCATAAATTAAAAAATGTTGATGTAGTATGATCCTGATTGTTATTTTGGTGTTGACACCGATTTTGAGTTTAGGTTAATAAGATGAGTTTGGTTTAAGTCCTGGTCGGGGACTGGGCATGACTCCCGGTGAGTGAAGCCGGGTTCCGAAAACCCTGGTGAGTGAAGCCGGGTCCCGGCGAGTGAAGCCGGGTGATTGAAACCCTGGTAAGTGAAGTCGGGTCCTAGCTAGGGAAGCTAGGTTGAACGAAGTCCCAGTGAGTGAAGCTGGGCACGAAGTCTTGGTCCGGGGGACTGAGAAGTGCGTGTACTGGTCAGAGAGGGCATGTGAGTGTTGATGCAGTCTGACCCTGATTGTTGTTTTGGTGTTGACACCGATTTAAGTTTGATTTGAGTTTGAATGAATTCGGATTAAGTCCAAGTGGATCGGGAGATCGCACGCTGGCATGGAAAAAGTCCTAGCTTGGAGGGCTAGGTGTGAAAATTCCTAACTTGGAGGGTTAGGTGTGGAAAAGTCCTAGCTGGGAGGGCTAGGTGTGAAAATTTCTAACTCGGAGGGTTAGGTGTGAAAAAGTCCTAGCTTGGAGGGCTAGGTGTGAAAATTCCTAACTTGGAGGGTTAGGTGTGGAAAAGTCTAGCTTGGAGGGCTAGGTGTGAAAATTCCTAACTCGGAGGGTTAAGTGATGGAAATCCTAGTGAGTGAAGCTAGGTTGAAATCCCGGTGAGTGAAGCCGGGTCCTGGTGAGTGAAGCAGTGTGATTGGAAATCCTAGTGAGTGAAGCTAGGTTGAAATCCCGGTGAGTGAAGTCAGGTCTTGGTGAGTGAAGTCAGGTGATTGGAAATCCTAGTGAGTGAAGCTAGGTTGAAATCCCGGTGAGTGAAGCTGGGTCCTGGTGAGTGAAGTCGGGTGATCGAAACCCTGGTGAGTGAAGCTAGGTCCTAGCTTGAAGCTAGGCCCTAGCTTGGGAGCTAGGTTGAATGAAGTCCCGGTGAGTGAAGCTGGGCATGGAGTCTTGGTCCGGGGACTAAGCACGAGTCAGAGAAGGGCTGGGAGCTTGTTCTCGTGACTTAGAGTGGATTTGGCCTTGCCTGGATCGGTCTGGTGACCGATCAGGGAAGTTGGCACGGTGTTCCCTCGTGGATCAGTCTAGTGACCGATCCAGCTATGTCTGATCGGTCTGGTGACCGATCAGGGAGCATACAGAGACTTTGAAAAACTTTCTGTTCGGCTCCTGATCGGTCTGGTGACCGATCAGGGATACTATTCAGATCGTTCTGGTGAACGTTCAATTGTCGCGAGCTTCTCACTATAAACGATCAGGATGACTCCTGATCGGTCAGGAAGCAGCCTGATCGGTCACCAGACCGATCAGGGCATAGCCTGATAGGTCTGGGGACCGATTAGGAGTGTGCAGCAGACTGCTGGATAGGTCTGGGAACTGATCAGGAGTGTGCAGCAGACTGCTGAATAGGTCTGGGGACCGATCAGGGTCCTCTCTAATCGGTCTGGGGACTGATCAGGGCCTGAACTTTAATTCAAATTCACTATCAGACGCTCTGATCGCGTCTGTTTTCTCTGCTGATTCTCTGATACACTGCTGATTATGTTTGATATGATTTGCTAAGCTTCTGTTGAAGTGTGCAGGCTTTACAGGGAGGATTCAAACCATGGGGAGAGTCAACTGAGGACTTTCCTTGGTGCAGGTTTGTCTGTTTACCGATTTCAGGTTTCAACGGGCAGCTGGCGCGGCTGCAACTGACGGAGGCTCAGCTGGAGAGGGTCTTCAGTGGACTGAGTGCTTAGGGAGTCAGGGGGTCAGGCTGTGGCTCAGTGGATGCTGTTAGAAGCTTGACGACGTTGAGCTTGAGCTTAAGACAAAGCTGGAAGCAGAGGAGCGTAGGGGAGAACAGACAGAAACTTAAGGAGTTTGGCTGGGTTGTGTCGAGAAGCTCTCTACTGCTTTTGTGCTTAAGTGTTTTTGCTGTATTCTTGTGTGTGTCATCTTCTCGAGTGTCTCGTGAGCTCAACTTGTATCCATCTGTGAGACATCTTGTGGAGAGGTTTCTCCACCGAGAAGGAGACTTCAGTTTATCCGGTGTTCACCGGGGCTTGATCTGCCAACGATTAAGGGATCGCCCACCTTAAGGGCACGCCAAGGAGTAGGGGCAAATTATCCCTGAACCTTGTACATCGCCTTGTTAGCGTCTGTGTGGTTTGATCTCTTTGTTTTGATAGTCTGTTTTGTTTCTGTTTCTGCATTTGTCTTCCGCTGCCTAACCTCTGAGTGCAGACTCTTCAAAAGAAAGCGATTTTTGTGTCTGGCTACATTCACCCCCCCCTCTCTAGCCATCCAAGCACCAACAGTGAGCTCATTCTCTAGGACCAGAATGAGTCAGAGAAGGCTAGGGAGGCTGTTCTCTGGACTTAAGGCTGATTTGGTCGAAGTTAGATCGGTCTGGTGACCGATCAGGGAGTTGGCACGAACTCCCGGTAGTGGATCGGTCTGGTGACCGACCCAGTGATGTCTGATCGGTCCGGTGACAGATCAGGGAACAAACAAAAGCATTGTTTGGCTTCTGCTGAGCTTCTGATCGGTCTGGTGACCGATCAGAGAGAGTTTAGATGGGTTGAGAAACGTTTCTGTGAGGAAACTTGATCGGTCAATCTGACCGATCAAAGTGTCGCGAGGTTTCTCATCCTGACCGATCAGGATGGCTCCTGATCGGTCAGGAAGCGACCTGATCGGTCACCAGACCGATCAGGGCATAGCCTGATCGGTCGGGTGACCGATCAGGGCTTCTGGCTGGTGAAAAGCAGGAGAAGGCTCCTGTAAGTTGAGATCGGTCTGGTGACCGATCCCTGGCTTGTGATCGGTCAGTGTGACCAATCACAGATGGATCCGCGATCCCTGATTTCTCAGGGTGGACTGATCAAGCTAGAGCCTGATCGTTCAGGGCCTACCCTGATTGGTCTAGTGACCGATCAGGGTCATCTCTGATCGGTCTGTGGACCGATCAGTAGCTGAACTTTAATTCAAATACGTTGTGTTAGACTCCTGAACGCGTTCTGATTTCTTTCTGAACACTACTATTATCTGCTCTAAGTCTTCTGATACTTGATTCTCCATTGATTTGCTGTGCTAATCATCTGCTAAGTGTGCAAGCAACTCAGGGATTACTCAGGGAGGGTCAACTGGAGTCTTTTGCTACAACAGTCTTGGCTGTTTTCCCTTCGCAGGATACAACGTCTTCTAGCGCTGCTGGCAACGGCTGACGAACTGATCTGGGGCTCGGCTGAAGGGAGTTCAGGGAGTCCAGGAGAGGTCAGTGTAGCTGGGGCTGTTGCAGATGAGCAGCTGGGAGCTGCAGAGGAGCGTCTGTGACCTGGCGATGAGAAGCAGGTTAAGAGCTGGGCTGCGAAGTGGAGAAGGAAGTTCTTCCTCCATCTCTTGTGCATCACTCTGAATCTTCAAGCAACTCTTGCATACACTTTGAGTGATCTATTGATCCACGACTTGAGCACTTGGAAGAGGCAGAGAGCATGGCGAGTCCATCAGCAAGACACGAAGAGCAGGAGTTCTTGCGTGAGGTTTGTGCTGAATGGAGCTCGGTGAAGAGTTCTCTGGTGTTCCTTCTTTTCTAAGTGCTCTGTAAGCCTTCTTGTGTTTCTCTGTGCTCAATTTCATTACTCTGTTGAAACCACTGTGGAGAGGTTTCTCCACCGAGAAGGAGGTCATATTCTATCCGGATTTCCCAGGGCTTGATCTGCCGACGATCAAGGGATCGCCCACCTCACGGGCACACCAAGGAATAGGGGCAAGTTATCCTCGAACCTTGTACATCCTCGTGTTAGAGTTTGTGATTTGCGTTTTAGTTTTCTGTTAGATTCTGGTTCTGTCTTTGTTCTTTCTGTTTGCGTTGCTTCCGCTGCTAACCATCAAAGTGCAGAAAGAATTTCAAAGAGTTCAAATTCTGTGTCTGGCTACATTCACCCCCCTAGCCATCCAAGCACCAACAAAAAATACGTATTTCACTTGTAATTTTATTTGATATTCTATCTATCTATCTATTAATATCTATAAAACACAGTTTTGTATACAGACGTGGTATTCACAGGGAGCTTAGGATTCCCGCCTAAATCGAATATAAATATTCCAAATAGAATATTTTTATTAATAGTTAACAAAGTTTAGACCAGCCCCTTTTTTTTAAAACGAATATAAATTTCTAAATAAAAAATTTAAATAACTCTCAATTGATTTGTTAAATCCCAAAATTAAATTATTTTAATATCCTTTTTTCTTTTCATACTATAAAAGACAGTTTTATATGCAGACGTGGCATTCACAAGGCGCTTAGGATTCCTGCCTAAACCGAATATAAAATTTTCAAATAGAAATTTTTTAATTAATAATTAATAAATTTTAGACCTGTCCCTTTTTTTTAAACCAAATATAAATTTTCTAAATAAAAAATTTTAATAACACTCAGTTGATTTGTTAAATCCCAAAATTAAATTATTTTAATGTCTTTTTATCTTTTCATACCATAAAACATATTTTTATATGCAAACGTGGAAATCACAGGGAACTTAGGATTCCCGCCTAAATCGAATATAAATTTTCAAAATAGAAAATTTTTAATTAATAATTAATAAATTTTAGGCATGCCCTTTTTTTTTTTAAACCCTTTTTTTAACCGAATATAAATTTTCTGAATAAAAAATTTTAATAACTCTCAATTGATTTGTTAAATCCCAAAATTAAATTATTTTAATGTCTATAAAACAAAGTTTTGTATGCAGACGTGGTATTCACAGGGAGCATAGGATTCCCGCCTAAATCGAATATAAATTTTCCAAATAGAAAATTTTTAATTAATAATTAATAAATTTTAGACCTGTCCCTTTTTTTTAAACCAAATATATAAAATTTCTAAATAAAAAATTTTATTAAAAAACAATAAACAAAAACCTTTTTGTTCTCTGCGACAATAGCCAATATGAAGGATAAGAACCCTAGAATAGTCAGGAGCTTAGGATTCCCGCCTAAATCGAATATAAATTTTCCAAATATAAAATTTTTAATTAAAAATTAATAAATTTTAGACCTGTCCCTTTTTTTTAAACCGAATATAAAATTTCTAAATAAAAAATTTTATAAACTCTCAATTGATTTGTTAAATCCCAAAATTAAATATTTTAATGTCCTTTTTTCTTTTCATACCATAAATCACAATTTTATATGCAAACGTGACATTCACAGGGAGCTTAGGATTTCCGCCAAAACCGAATATAAATTTTCCAAATAGAAAATTTTTAATTAATAATTAATAAATTTTAGACATGTCCCTTTTTTTAAACCGAATATAAATTTTCTAAATAAAAAATTTAAATAACTCTCAATTGATTTGTTAAATCCCAAAATTAAATTATTTTAATGTCTTTTTATCTTTTCATACCATAAAACATAGTTTTATATGCAGACAGAGTTTTATATGCAGACTGGTATTTACAGGGAGCTTAGAATTCTCGCCTAAATCGAATCTAAATTTTCCAAATAGAAAATTTTTCATTAATAATTAATAAATTTTAGACCTGTCCCTTTTTTTTTAAAATCGAATATAAAATTTCTAAATAAAATATTATAATAACTCTCAATTGATTTGTTAAATCCCAAAATTATATTATTTTAATATCCTTTATATATATAGAAATTCATAGTAAAATCATGAATGTAATAACTGCAATAAAAAGCCTTATAATATTATACAATTTATCATTATTCATTAAAAAGATAATTCAAAGAGAGCGCAGCACAATCCAGTAATACTAATAAGTAATTACAAATGTTATAAGAGAGAATAAATGCAAGTGATTAGCTAGAATTGCTAAGCCCCTTGGCTAACCAATTCAGTAGCATAAACCTGCCCAAACTCTCCCTTCTTAACCTCCTCGTCCTCAAAGTGATCAGCTCTTACGTTCATGGTCAGCATGAGGCAAACAAGCCACAAGATGGCCGCATCAAGTGCGAGAAAAGCTCCGCCGCCAAACATGCCAGTCTTCGCCGTAGGACACTGCGTCGTGAGATCGTAATGAACATTGCGTGATCGGTGTAAGCCTTCAGTAACGACAGTCCAAATCAGGAACGCAAAGGCTAGAATTGATACAATCCTGAAATTAACAAGACGAAAATTAACAAGTTAGTGACTGCAGGACTGATCATGCCGATCGTATACATGTACAGTAAGCTAGAAAGAAGAGAGAACTAACTCAGCGATCACGAAGAATACGAATAAGGTGGAGTAGCCAAACAAGACATTGTTTGAAACAGCCTTCCCTTTGTAGTTGAAGAACACAGCGACGTGCCCTCCGATGATCGTAAAAACTAGAGCAACCACTGACAAAGACCCGACAAGCACCGTCGGATCACTTGGGAATTTGCAGATCACAACGCCCTTTCCTTGAATTGGAGTTCCAAAAGGAGGCTGCATGTAAAATGAATTAATACTCGAAATGAAATGCTAAACCTGAATGTACTAAAGAATATTCTAATTCCAAGAGATATCAGAGAGAGCAAGAGAGAGAGTGAGAGAGAGAGGGAAAAAACAAACAAAAACCTTTTTGTTTTCTGCGACAATAGCCAATATGAAGGATAAGAACCCTAGAATAGTCACAAAGGATCCGATCTTTCCACTTTGCTCCAAGGCCATTGCTGTTCGCGAGGTTATGTATCAAATCCCTTCTTCAACACTGACATTTCCACAAGGAAATGTGAAGCAGAATGTAAATTTTATAGAATTAGATGAGAAAGAAGAATTACTAGATACTGAATAGGGTTTAAACCTGCTGAGAATTAATCAAAGAATTTGTCGCCTGTATATGTTTTGTGATGAATGCGTTGCAAATATATCATTGGAGGAGATCCACAATAAGTGCGCAATAAATAGGAGATGACCTGGATTTTGATAATAAATTTTATTTATTCGGTTGAGCGATTCTGACCATTGACAGCGGATAAGACAGGAAAGGTTCCACCCAAAAGTGACTTTCCTTGTTCAAATGTATTATACTATTTATTCAATGATTTGGTGTAATATTTATATGTATTTTTTGTGTGTACAAATTAAATGTGTGGAAATAATTATAAGAAACAACATTAAATGAATTTCTAATTGTGAAAACTAAAATTTTTGTTTATAATTACTAAGGTATCCAATTTATTGCTACATATATATGCGCACATCTAAATCGATGAATTCCCCAATAAATATTTTTTTTTAAAAAAAAACGTGTTTAAGGAATCATATATATTTGCCTAATGTATTATACTATTTATTTAATGATTTGGTGTAGTTTACATCTTTATATGATTAATATTTATATTTTTTGTGTGTATCCAATTTATTGCTACATATACATGCGCACATCTATATTGAAGAATTCCCTAATAAATAATTTTTTTAAAAACCGAATATAAATATTTTAAATAAAAAATTTAATTAATAATTAATAAATTTTAGACCTATCCCTTTTATTTAAACCGAATATAAATTTTTAAGTAAAATTTTTTTAATTAATAATTAATAAATTTTAGACATGTTCATCTATCTATCTATCTATCTATTAATATCTATCTATCTATCTATATATCTATCTATCTGTCTATTATCTATCTATCTACCTATCTATCTATCTATTTGTTAATATTAATTAATTATTAATCTATCTATCTATCTATCTATTAATCTATCTATCTATCTATCTATCTATCTATCTATCTATCTATCTATTAATATCTATAAAACACAGTTTTACATGTAGATATGACATTCACAGAAAGCTTAGATTCCCGCCTAAACTGAATATAAATTTTCTAAATAAAAAATTTTTAATTAAAAATATAAATTCAAAAGAAAATATATAATTATAAATCCTAAAAAGAAAAATTTAGATCTTAATCCAAAATTAAAATTTTAAAAAATAATTTATCAAATTCAAAAAAGATAATTCAAAAAATAATTTTGATGTAAGACAAATGATAGTCCCACATCTGAAGTTACCAAGGCGAATTACACACAGAACCATTATAAAAATGGACAAAGAACGGTAAAGCAACTCATACCTTTCTCGTCCTTTTGGCTAAGATCAAGTGTAATATCTGTTCTTATCAGTTTAATATCTGATATGTGGGTTATTAGTCCACTTTGATATTAAATTAATTTTTATATGGGGGATGACCCATCACAGTAGCTTGCTATTAGGGTTTTCATGTGTCGCCTGTGTGTTGCACTATAGTACAGGCCTGACACACCCCTATCAAAGTAAAGTAAACTTTAGATCGTATCCACGTCCACCACCCTTATAAAACTTATGATCACCATTAATATCTTATATTATAAAAAATAATATTATATCTTATATTGACATGAATCCATGATGAAATAAAATTACTTTTCATTTTAATTTTTTATTTAATAATAAAAATTGACATATATATATTATCACTAAACATGTTATTTGAATTGTGTAAAATTTCCGTGCATCACACGGGTATTATACTAGTTAATATCTATAAAACACAGTTTTGCATGTAGACGTGGCATTCACAGGGAGCTTAGGATTCCCACCTAAATCGAATATAAATTTTCTAAATAAAAAATTTATAATTAAAAATACAAATTCAAAAAAAAATATATAATTACAAATCCTAAAAAGAAAATTTTAGATCTTAATGCAAAATTAAAATGTTAAAAAGTAATTTATCAAATTCAAAAAAGATAATTCAAAAAATAATTTTGATGTAAGAAAAATGATAGTCCCACATCTGATGTTACCAAGGCGGATTACACACAGAGCAATTAAAAAAATTTGGCAAAAAATGGTAAAGCAACTTATACCTTTCTCGACCTTTTGGCTAAGATCAAGTGTAGTATATATTCTTATCAGTTTAATATCTGATTGGTGAGTCATTGGTCCACTTTGATATTAAATTAATTTTTATATGGGGGATGACCCATCACAGTAGCTTGCTACTAGGGTTTTCATGTGTCGCCTGTGTGTTGTACTATCATTAATATCTTATATTATAAAAAATAATAATATATCTTATATTGACATGAATCATGATGAAATAAAATTACTTTTCATTTTAATTTTTCATTTAATAATAAAAATTGACACATATATATATATTATCACTAAACATATTATTTGAATTGTATAAGATTCCTGTGCATTTAAGTTACCAAGGCGAATTACATATAAAAATGGATAAAGAACGGTAAAGCAACTCATACCTTTCTCAGCCTTTTGGCTAAGATCAAGGTAATATCTGTTCTTATCAGTTTAATATCTGATATGTGGGTCATTGGTCGACTTTGATATTAAATTAATTTTTATATGGGGGATGACCCATCACAGTAGAATGCTACTTGGGTTTTCATGTGTCGCCTGTGTGTTGCACTATAGCACAGGACTGACACACCCCTATCAAAACAAAGTAAACTTTAGATCGCATACACATCCACCACCCTTATAAAACTTATGATCACCATTAATATCTTATATTATAAAAAATAATAGTATATCTTATATTGACATGAATCTATGATGAAATAAAATTACTTTTCATTTTAATTTTTCATTTAATAATAAAAATTGATATATATATATATATATATATTATCACTAAACATGTTATTTGAATTGTGTAAGATTCCCGTGCATCGCACGGGTATTATACTAGTTAATTCAATAAAACATAGTTTTGCATTCACAGGAGCTTAGGATTCCCGGCTAAATTGAATATAAATTTTCCAAATAGAAAATTTTTATTAATAATTAATAAATTTTAGACCTATCCCTTTTTTTTATCTATCTTTCTATCTATCTATCTATCTATCTATTAATATCTATAAAATACAGTTTTGTATGCAGATGTGACATTCACAGGGAGCTTATGATTCCCACCAAAACCAAATCTGATTTTTCTAAATAAAAAATTTATAGATATTAATTAATAAATTTTAGACCTGTCTTTTTTTTAAAACCGAATATAAATTTTTTAAATAAAAAATTTTAATTAATAATTAATAAATTTTAGACCTATCCCTTTTATTTAAACCGAAAATAAATTTTTGAAATAAATTTTTTTTAATTAATAATTAATAAATTTTAGACATGTTCCTCTATCTCTCTATCTATCTATTAATATCTATCTATCTATCTATCTATTAATATCTATCTATCTATCTATCTACTAAATCTATCTATTAATATCTATAAAACACAGTTTTGTATGCAGACGTGGTATTCATAGAAATCTATCTATTAATATCTATAAAACACAGTTTTGTATGAAGACGTGGTATTCATAGGGAGCTTAGGATTCCCGCCTAAATCGAATATAAATTTTCCAAATAGAAAATTTTTATTAATAATTAATAAATTTTAGACCTGTCCCTTTTTTTAAAACTGAATATAAATTTCTAAATAAAAAATTTTAATAACTCTCAATTGATTTGTTAAATCCTAAAATTAAATTATTTTAATGTCTATAAAACACAGTTTTGTATGCAAACGTGGTATTCACAGGGAGCTTAGGATTCCCGCCTAAATCAAATATAAATTTTCCAAATATAAAATTTTTAATTAATAATTAATAAATTTTAGATCTGTCCCTTTTTTTAAACCGAATATAAAATTTCTAAATAAAATTTTTTAATAACTCTCAATTGATTTGTTAAATCCCAAAATTAAATTATTTTAATGTCCTTTTTTTCTTTTCATACCATAAAACACAGTTTTATATGCAGACGTGACATTCACAGGGAGGTTAGGATTCCCGCCAAAACCGAATATATATTTTCCAAATAGAAAATTTTTAATTAATAATTAATAAATTTTAGACTTGTCCCTTTTTTAAAACTGAATATAAATTTTCTAAATAACTAATTTTAATAACTCTCAATTGATTTGTTAAATCCCAAAATTAAATTATTTTAATGTCCTTTTTTCGTTTCATACCATAAAACACAATTTATATTCGGTTTAAAAAAAAGGGGACAAGTCTAAAATTTATTAATTATTAATTAAAAATTTTATTTATTTGGTTGAGCGATTCTGACACCAAGGAAACAACCATTGACAGCGGATCAAGGCAGGAAAGGTTCCACCCAAATAGTAACATTCCTCGTTCAAATGTATTACGGCAATTTACCAAATGGCGCACCTGAGAATAGGTATTTACCAAATGGCGTACCATGGTTTCATTTTTACCAAAAGGCGTATTCATTTTAGTGAACTTCCTTTTATACCCCTTCCGTCAAAATAATCTCTCTTTCTCTTTCTCTTTGTCAGTAACAAATCCCGAGGCAACTGAATTTGTTTTTTCATATTTGTCATTTTAAAATAATATATTTAGAAATCGGATAAAAAACGTATGGCAAAGAAAGAAAAATTATTTTTATTAACAGAAAGCTCTCTTCCAACGTGATTTTAAAAATCTAAAGTGATGATTTTTTATATTTGATTAATATAAATTAATATATTAAATAATATTTAATAAATATATTAATATATAAAAAAGACTTAAAAATTAAAAAGGCCTCAAATTTTTTAATTACAAACCCAGCATGGGCCTGAAATCTTTTGATTTCAGGCCCAGCGTGAGCCTGAAATAGAAATATTTCAGGCCTAGCGTGAGCCTGAAATAGAAATATTTCAGGCCCAGCGTGGGCCTGAAACAAAAGATTTCAGGCCCTGCCGAGGGCTTGAAATCAAATGATTTCAGGCCCTGCGTCGGCCTGAAATCATGTGTTATGATAGAGTTTTTTACGTAGGCCTGAAACGTAAAGAAACATCTTTTTATATTTTTGAAATCGCAATAAAAATCACAGAGAAAGACTACCTTACGTGAGATATTCTAATTAATATAAAACGTACATTATATTAAAAACGAACTTATATATATATATATATATAAAGAAAAAAAAGCAACAGGGCCTGAAATCAAGATTTCAGGCCCTGCATGATTATATAAAATTAATAAATATAAAAAAATAATTAATAAAGATAATAATATATATTATCAGTAAAATTAAATATATAAATATAATTTACTAAAATAAGCTATGATTCTACATTATTACTGTATCGTTCAATGCCATCAGTGAGTTTTACTCAAAACTCACTGATATACCTAAACTATCAGTGAGTTTTGCTCAAAACTCACTGATATACCTAAACTACTCCTATAGCCTTGGTGAGACAGCAAGATTAGAGGTTTGGACGCCAAAAATATCATCTCCTAGCTCATCCCTGTCTACTGATATAGGGTTTTCAGAATTCTAGATATGGTAGGTCCATCAGTGAGTTTTGCTCAAAACTCACTGATATACCTAAACTACTCCTATAGCCTTGGTGAGATAGCAAGATTAGAGGTTTGGACAACAAAAATATCATCTCCTAGCTCATCGTTGTCTACTGATATAGGGTTTTCAGAATTCCAGATATGGTAGGTCCATCAGTGAGTTTTGATCAAAACTCACTGATATGCATAAACTACTCCTATAGCCTTGGTGAGACAGCAAGATTAGTGGTTTGGACACCAAAAATATCATCTCCTAGCTCAACCCTGTCTACTGATATAGGGTTTTCAGAATTCCAGATATGGTAGGTCCATCAGTGAGTTTTGCTCAAAACTCACTGATATATCTAAACTACTCCTATAACATTGGTGATACATCAAGATTAGAGGTTTGGACACCTTAGGAGATGATATTTTTCTAATGATTATAAATTATGTTGCAATAGGAGTTTTTTAGGTATATCAGTGGGTTTTCATACTGTATCAATTGGCACAGAATGATACAACAATAATATCATATCATAGCTTGTTTTAGTAAATCATCTTTATATCTTTAATTTTGTTAATCAATATATATTATTATCTCTATTAATTATTTTTTTATTTTTATTAATTTTATATAATCATGTAAAGCCTGAAATTAAAGATTTTAGGCCCTGCTGAGGGCCTGAAATCAACTGATTTCGGGCCCTGTTACTTTTTTTTTTCTTTTGTATATATATATATATATATATATATATATATATATATCGATTCATGTATACAAAGAAAAAAAAAGCAACAGGGCCTGAAATAAGTTGATTTCAGGCCCTCAGCAGGGCCTGAAATCTTTGATTTCAGGCCCTACATGATTATATAAAATTAATAAAAATAAAAAAATAATTAATAGAGATAATAATATATATTGATTAATAAAATTAAAGATATAAGGATCATTTACTAAAATAAGCTATGATATGACATTATTGTTGTATCGTTCTGTGCCAATTGATACAATATGAGAACATAAGTGGGTTTTGATGAAAATCCACTGATAGACCTAAAAAACTCCTATTGCAACATAATTTATAATCATTAGAAAAATATCATCTCCTAAGGTGTCCAAACCTCTAATCTTGATGTATCACCAATGTTATAGGAGTAGTTTAGATATATCAGTGAGTTTTGAGCAAAACTCACTGATGGACCTACCATATCTAGAATTCTAAAGACCCTATATCAGTAGACAGGGTTGTGCTAGGAGATGATATTTTTGGTGTCCAAACCTCTAATCTTGCTGTCTCACCAAGGCTATAGGAGTAGTTTATGTATATCAGTGAGTTTTGACCAAAACTCACTGATGGACCTACCATATCTGGAATTCTGAAAACCCTATATCAGTAGACAGGGATGGGCTAGGAGATGATATTTTTGGTGTCCAAACCTCTAATCTTGCTGTCTCACCAAGGCTATAGGAGTAGTTTATGTATATCAGTGAGTTTTGACCAAAACTCACTAATGGACCTACCATATCTGGAATTCTGAAAACCCTATATCAGTAGACAGGGATGGGCTAGGAGATGATATTTTTGGTGTCCAGACCTCTAATCTTGCTGTCTCACCAAGGCTATAGGAGTAGTTTAGGTATATCAGTGAGTTTTGAGCAAAACTCACTGATAGTTTAGGTATATCAGTGAGTTTTGAGCAAAACTCACTGATGGCACTGAACGATACAGTAATAATGTGGAATCATAACTTATTTTAGTAAATTTTCTTTATATCTTTAATTTTACTGATAATATATATTATTATCTTTATTAATTATTTTTTTATATTTATTAATTTTATATAATCATGCAGGGCCTGAAATCAACTGATTTCAGGCCCTGTTGTTGAAGTTGAAGTTGCTTTACAAATCGATATATATATATATAATATATATATATATATATATATAAGTTCGTTTTTAATATAATGTATGTTTTATATATTAGTTAGAATGTCTCACGTAAGGTAGTCTTTCTCTGTGATTTTTATTGTGATTTCAAAAATATAAAGAAATGTTTCTTTACATTTCAGGCCTACGTAAAAAACTCTATCATAACACATAATTTCAGGCCGACGCAGGGCCTGAAATCATTTGATTTCAGGCCCTCAACAAGGCCTGAAATCTTTTGTTTCAGGCCCACGCTGGGCCTGAAATATTTCTATTTCAGGCCCACGCTGGGCCTGAAATCATTTGATTTCAGGCCCAAGCTGGGCCTGAAATTTTTTGATTTCAGGCTCAAGCTGGGCCTGAAATCTTTTGATTTTAGGCTCATGCTAGATTTGTAATTAAAAAATTTAAGGCCTTTTTAATTTTTAAGTCTTTTTTATATATTAATATATTTATTAAATATTATTTAATATATTAATTTATATTAATCAAATATAAAAAATCATCACTTTAGATTTTTAAAATCATATTGGAAGAGAGCTTTCTGTTAATGAAAATAATTTTTCTTTCTTTGCCATACGTTTTTTATCCGATTTCTAAATATATTATTTTAAAATGACAAATCTGAAAAAGCAGATTCAGTTGCCTCGGGATTTGTTACTGACAAAGAGAAAGAGAAAGAGAAAGATTATTTTGACGGAAGGGGTATAAAATGAAGTTCACTAAAATGAATACGTCTTTTGGTAAAAATGAAACTATGGTACGCTCTTTGGTAAATACCTATTCTCAGGTGCGCCCTTTGGTAAATTGCCGAATGTATTATACTATTTATTCAACGATTTGGTGTAATATTTATATGTATTTTTTGTGTGTACAAATTAAATGTGATGGAAATAATTATAAGAAACAACATTAAATGAATTTCTAATTGTGAAAATTAAATTTTTTGTTTATTATTACTAAGGTATCCAATTTATTGCTACATATATATGCGCACATCTAAATCGATGAATTCCCCAATAAATATTTTTTTTTAAAAAAAACGTGTTTAAGGAATCATATATAATTGCCTAATGTATTATACTATTTATTCAATGATTTGGTGTAGTTTACATCTTTATATGATTAATATTTATATTTTTTGTGTGTATCCAATTTATTGCTACATATACATGCGCACATCTATATTGATGAATTCCCTAATAAATAATTTTTTTAAAAAAAAAGTATTTAAGGAATGGGATTTTTTTAAGAAACTCCTCAAAGGAAACTTCCCTTTGGGTTCACTCCTCACATACTATTTTATTGTTTCCCACTACCTAATCTTCCTAATACTTTTAGTTTTAGCGAGCGAAAAGGAGAATTAGGGAGCCTAAACAAATAAAATGGAGAGTGAAACTTAAGGGGATGTTTTCAATGGAGGTTTTTAAAAAAAATCAATAATGGGTAGTGCATGTACATTCCATTTCTTTCTTCTTTAATGTAATATAGTCCTGGAGTAATAATATAATGGTTAAACTTTTTATCGGATAACTAAAAAATTTAATGTTTGAATTTCAACAACAGCTCACCGTAAATATCCATTATGTGAATTTTGTTGATAGATTTCGTTACTATTTACTTCGGTAATTATTAATTACGAAATAATATATGATAATTAACTTCAATAATAAATTTGATAAAATAAATATCATTTTAGTTTTCGTAAATTAAAAAATACGTACTTCACTTGTAATTTTATCTGATATTCTATCTATCTATCTATCTATTAATATCTATAAAACACAATTTTGTATGACATGGTATTCACAAGGAGCTTAGGATTACCGCCTAAATCGAATATAAATATTCCAAATAGAATATTTTTATTAATAGTTAATAAACTTTAGACATGTCCTTTTTTTTAAACAGAATATAAATTTCTAAAAAAAAATTTAAATAACTCTGAATTGATTTGTTAAATCCCAAAATTAAATTATTTTAATATCCTTTTTTCTTTTCGTACCATAAAACACAGTTTTATATGCAGACGTAGCATTCACAGGGCGCTTAGGATTCCCGCCTAAACCGAATATAAATTTTTCAAATAGAAAATTTTTAATTAATAATTAATAAATTTTAGAATTGTCCCTTTTTTTTTAAACCGAATATAAATTTTCTTAATAAAAAATTTTAATAACTCTCAAATGATTTGTTAAATCCCAAAATTAAATTATTTTAATGTCTTTTTATCTTTTTTCATTGCATAAAACATAGTTTTATATGCAAAATGTGGCATTCACAGGGAGCATAGGATTCTCGCCTAAATCGAATATAAAATTTTCAAATTGAAAATTTTTAATTAATAATTAATAAATTTTAGGCCTGTCCCTTTTTTTAAACCGAATATAAATTTTCTAAATAAAAAATTTTAATAACTCTGAATTGATTTGTTAAATCCCAAAATTAAATTATTTTAATGTCTATAAAACACAGTTTTGTATGCAGACGTGGTATTCACAGGGAGCTTAGGATTCCCGCCTAAATCGAATATAAATTTTCCAAAAAGAAAATTTTAATTAATAATTAATAAATTCCCGTCTAATTAATAAATTCCAAAATTAATAATTAATTAAAGTTGAATATTCACAGGGAGCTTAGGATTCCCGCCTCAATTGATTTGTTAAATTCCAAAATTAAATTATTTTAAAGTCATTTTTTCTTTTTATACCATAAAACAAAGTTTTATATGCTGACGTGATTTCACAGGGAGCTTAGGATTTCTGCTTATACCGAATATAAATTTTCCAAATAGAAATTTTTAATTAATAATTAATAAATTTTAGACCTGTCCTTTTTTTTAAACCGAATATAAATTTTCTAAATAAAAAATTTTAATAACTCTCAATTGTTTTGTTAAATCCCAAAATTAAATTATTTTAATATCTCTTTATCTTTTCATACTATAAAACATAGTTTTATATGCAAACGTGGCAATTACAGGGAGCTTAGGATTCCCGCCTAAACCGAATATAAATTTTTCAAATAGAAAATTTTTAATTAATAATTAATAAATTTTAGACCTGTCCCCTTTTTTTTAAATCAAATATAAATTTTCTAAATAAAAAATATTAATAACTCTCAATTGATTTGTTAAATCCCAAAATTAAATTTTTTTAATGTCTATAAAACAAAGTTTTGTATGTAGACGTGGTATTCACAGGGAGTTTAGGATTCCCACCTAAATCGAATTTAAAATTTCAAAATAAAAATTTTTAATTAATAATTAATAAATTTTAGATCTGTCCTTATTTTTAAACCGAATATAAAATTTCTAAATAAAGAATTTTATTAAAAAACAATAAACAAAAACCTTGTTGTTCTCTGCGACAATAGCCAATATGAAGGATAAGAACCCTAGAATAGTCTCAAAGGATCCTATCTTTCCACTTTGCTCCAAGGCCATTGCTGTTCGCGAGGTTATGGATTAATCCCGACTTCAACACTGAGATTTTCACAAGAAAATGTGAAGCAAAATGTAAATTTTATAGAATTAGATGAAAAAGAATCACTAACATGGATCCGGAACCAAATGTTAAATCACTATGCATGAATATAAATCTATTCCATGTTTTTCTCTCCAGGATACATGGCTAAGTAACTCCTCGTGTTGCAAAATGATTTAATTAATTACATGCATAATGGATTTATATACATCAGTCGGTCATGAAAAAAATGATCGATCATGATTCGTTGTAAATCATGTAAAAACTCATGCATTCAAATACTGCAATGACACCACGTACTGTAGAAATGAATGCATGAAAAATTTATAATTATAAACACTTACAGCGATCGAAAACGGTAAATTCGATCTTTCGAGAAGAGCAATTATAAAAGAAACAACCCTTCAATATTTTCCACAAATCAAAACCCTTTCTCAATCAATATTCTTTCGCTCAGAAAAAAAAAACCTCAATTGTCAAAAGAGTACCAGCTTTTTATATTCCTTGAACGCACAATGTTATCTACACTACTTAATGCACTACTGCCAACACATAGGTAGAGGTGAGCAAAAATTCAGATAAACCGAATAAATCGATCAAACTAATCGATTTTTTAATTTCGGTTCGGTTATTCGGAATTTCGGTTAATTCGGTTTTAAAAAATCGGTTATTTCGGTTATATCGGTTCGGGTTCGATTTTGCATGGTGTTATTCGGTTAAACCGATCAAACCGAAAATATCAATTCGGGTGGGCCGTGAGGGCTGAACCGTAGGGCCAGGGTGGGCTGGAGTGCGGACTGTGGGCTGGAGTGAGGCGACGCCCGCCTGCCGCCTGGTGTAATTAAAAAAGAGTAAAACTCTTAAACTCCCGCTCGGCCAAAAGTAAACCAAAAAAATCCAAAAGCCAAAAGGTAATTAAAAAAAGCCCGAAGCCAAAAGTAAAATCCCTTAACTCCCGTCTCCCGCTCGGCCGCACACTGCACGCACCCGGCAGTCCGGCACCTGGCACCACGCAGTCCTCCTCACCCACTCACGCTCGTCGGCGTCGCTCGCCTCTCGCTCGTCTACAACTTCGCCGGAAGTCCTGCGCAAGCGCAAGTGCGCAACTCCTCTCGTCTGCGACTCCAGCCGATCCGCCTGCAGCCCTCCCTCGAGTCTCCTTCATGTCAAAATTATTCGGTCAAATCGGTTAATTCGGTTAAAAACCGAATTAATCGATTTTTTATCGGTTCGGGTTTCTCGGTTTTTACTGCGAAATTCGGTCGGTTCAGTTTCTTTCGAGAAAATCGGTTAAATCGGTATTCGGTCTATTCGGTTCGGTTCGATTCGGTTTTAACCGAATACTCACCCTTACACATAGGACATTAAAGTTAATGGGGAATTTCCGTGATAAAAGTTTATTTTAATTTTTTTAGAATATTTGATATGATACAAATGATGACCAATAATGATGCGGCGAGGAGGATGGCCCCTGAGCAGGGAAGAAGTCAAGGATATTAGTCGACGTAGAAGTTAAAGTCAAGAGACAATCAACCTAAGCACCTCTACCCCACTCCTTAAAGTCCGATCGAGTATCAGAAGGGGCGTAGCTTCTTAAGGTCTAATTGGATGTTCTCGATCGGCTAATACCAGGTCCCCAGCCAGTCAAAGAATACTCGAGGGAGTGGCTTCCTCGAACTCCGGTCGGAGACCAGTTCGGATCCTCTGTACCGTACCGAAATTTCTCTGTGCCTCTGTACCGAACAGAAAACGACAAAAATCCTGCGCGTGACTTCGCCCACTCGTTCACAGACATCCTAAGACTTCGCGTCTTCTCCAGCGCCGTCTCTCTATCGTACATGCCTTCCAGAGTATAGACAAACCCTTTCCAACCTTGGCCAACTCCTTCCCTTGCCAAAGCAGGCACAGTCCATTTCACTAGTTCCTTTACGAATCCAACGTCGCGGAACAGGACCTCGGTGATGGGCAGCAGCGGCAAGACCTGAATCCCCAGCCTGCATTCTCTCCATTCAGCCGGAGCAAACCACAAGCCACTGTCCCTCGCTGGTGCTCTCTTGATTACGGCCGTCTGCGAATTCGGTGAGCCCTCCTGCCCAGGAATGCAGCTTCCACGGATCTAAGCACCGGAGCCGGGTGTAGTTGGCATGTTGTTTCCTGGACAGGGTCATGAAATCAGCCATCATGGAGTAGGCCTGAGGCCTGTATTTCCTGCCCCATGCCGGGTCAAGCTTGGCGAGCACGGAAATCGCATAGAGGAAGTAGCCCAGATGGAAATGGTGATCGTTAAAGATTCCGAAACCGAAATCGGCACCGGAGTCAGTGGATCCCTGCCTGGTGACAATTCCTCCCCATTTTGTGTCATACAGGAATCCGTTGCCGTTGAAGCTGCCGTCCAGCCATGGAGTGATTGTTTGCTTCAAGAACTGTCGCACGAAGGGAATGACGTCTGGGAAACCAACTTCCTCTGCGATCAAGGCTAAACGAGCGGCGCGGGCGATCGCCTTGCCGTAGAAGTAGGAGGAGGTGGTGGTGATGGGAGCAGAAGCCAGACCGTTGACATCCTTAGAGAGGGCGGAGATGATCTCGGCATAGCCTTCCTCATTCAGGCCTTTTGTCGAATGCCAGGAGAGCGAGATGGCGTCGGTCTTGAGCGTCCACGAATCGCCGACGACCCCGACGAGTTCGCCGTCGATGCTGTTGTACTTGAAGTCGTCGAGCACGGTGACGCGGCAGTGGTCGGAGGAGAGGAGGCGGAGGTGGAGGGGATGGGCGAGGAGAAGCAGGTCGCCCCATCCCTTTTTCTCCCATCTGTACTCCACGGAGAAGGGCCGGGCGAAGGAGGCTTCGCCGGAGACCGGATAGCAGGCGCTGAACAGATCGAGGACTAGCTCATAGGCGGGATTAGGGAGAGCTGCGAGGCGCACGACGCCGGCGAAGCCCGGGGCGGAGAGCAGCGAGTTGCCCTGCTGCGCGAGGCGAATCGGCGCGGAGGAGTAGCAGAGGAAGGTCTGGCCGCTGTTGAGGCGGAGAGTGTGCTTGGTGAAGGAGGCGTTGGCGGAGACATCGATGAAGGCGTTGACGGAGGAGATGGAAATCGTGGTGGTGGTAGGCACGCGCAGGACTTTTGTGCTGGGAGAGTGTGCTTGGTGAAGTCACGCGCAGCGCACGCGCAGAATTTTTGTCATTTTCTATTCGGTACAGAGGCACAGAGAAATTTCAGTACAGAGGATCCGAACTGGTCGGAGACCGCCCGATAGAGCATCAGCGAGCCCATACCCTCGGTCAAACCTTTAAAAAGGTTCGGCTACTCAAGCTCCGATCGGACCCCGTGAAACTCCCATGCCTCGCTCATATATAGTCGACCGGACAGATTCAAGACTTAATTCCCCTTTATACGCCCCGTGTGGGAATGATCTACGAGCCCAATAGATGGTTCAAAAAACCATCCTTATGGGCGGGGCCACCAAGGCCTAGTGGGCCCGTCAACACACAAGTCCCTGTCATCACCAAAACCTAAGGATAAGTTGTTAGGGACACGTGTCACAGTATCCCCACATATACGATTATAATTATATCTATTAGTGAAATGACTGTCCAATATAATAGAAATATAGTGATTAGACATGAATTTTTATGTTGATGTAATACCTCAATCATGCGAAAATTATCCCACCTCATTAATGCGGAGATTACTCGGGTGTTAAAAGGGGACATCTTTTCTATGGCGCAGGTAGGCTTTCCACATAGCTTGGGCATTCACCTTTCGTTATAGCTAGCTCCATTTTTCCACTAGCCTAATTTGAGCGTCGAAGTGATTACGTTAAGAACCCTTGGCTTCCTTTGATGTCCTTCTTCCTTTCATGTTGTCTTTGGAGGACGTAGGTTCTCCAAACTCAAAGTCTTCGTGCAATCAGCATCTTATCCAGTTCATTAATATTTCATCTTCTATTATTTCCCGATGGAATCAAATAAATTAAAAAACAATCTTTAGTCATAAAAATATTAATATTTTAATAAACACATGTACTTTAGAAAGTATCTAATTTTTTTTTTTAAAAAATGAATGGCATTTCGAGCCTCAAATTATTCATCTCTGAATTTAATATAAAAGCTCATCAAGGAAGGCCAATCAAGTAAAGGAAGCTTGAATTGGCAAACTAATAGAGCTGGAATAAAATAGAAAAATTAGAGATAAATTTTAAATTCAAACAAAAAAAATAAAAATATACATTCGTTTTCTTAAAGATTTTACATAAAAGTAGAATATATATAGAGGATATTAAAAGTTACCATGAAGGGGTCAATCGGTATATTGAATTGGGTTAAAGTCAATGGAAGTCAATAGGACTATCTTCCCAGTTGAGCCGACCCGCCAAGGCCGATTCGCCTAGCCGATCCACTAGAGTCAACCGATAAGATTTCCAATAAAAACTGATCCGCCATAGTTGCCCGGTAGGATTTCCACTAAGGGCTGACTTGCCCTAGCCGATTTGCTAGAGCCGATCAATAGAATTCCCAATAAAGGTCGATCCACTAGACCAAATCAGCAAGGTCGACCGACAAGATTCTCAGTAAAAGCCGACATGCCAATCTTCGGTTGGTCCTATTTAGGGACTCAGCTCCCTAACCAAATATCCAGCTCTCGTCCGACCGTCTTTGCCAATCAGATACCCTGACTCAACTCTACTCTGATCCGACGTCTCTCCAGGACCCAAATATCCATGTGTTTTAGTATGTGGACAAATGTGACATGTGGAGCAATATGGTGTGACATGGCATGATCTGTTGGATATGATTTTGCGAGGCGAAATCAAAGTACCATCGATCGATGAAAGTCATATTTGACTTCAAAATCGAAATCTACGTTTCGCGTAGATAAATCTAGACTATTAATTTGCTCAAAACCAATTACGGGTGAATGAGAAATTAAGTGTTTAAAGTCGTGCTCAAAATAGGGTTAAGGAGAAAGATGAGGATTAGTCCCACATCGCTAATTGGCGAAAGCCAATGTTTCCTTATATGTGTTGTTGTGCTTTTGCAGTCAATACAAAAAGCACAGGTGCTCTCTACCCTTGGGCGAGCAGGTGCTCGCACCTGCGAGCCCGCCACGCGCGCACGCGCGCAATGAGCGCTTTGTTGGCGCACTTTGCACTACAAATGACGATCGTTTGATCGAAGATGGCAACAAGATCGCATGGGGCGCGATCTGGATCGTTGATACTGCAGGGTCACGATCAGACCATTAGCGAGGGGACTGATCTGGAGCATCGGATTAAATGGAGTAATCTGACGGCTCAGATCAAAGATGGGATGAAGAGTTATAACTCTTCGAATCCAGCGGACGAGATTAAATTGAGTTAAAATCTCTTCAGATCTAATGAACCAGATTAAAAGCCATCTGAAGAGTTATAACTCTTCAGATCTAATGGCTGAGATCAGAACCCTTTAAAGGGTTATGAACTGATGGTTCGGATCAGTCCTCGCCAAGGGTCACTTGCCTCTTCACCTACTATATAAAGGATCCCTCCTTTGGAAATATTCATTCATTCAATCATTCGAAGCATTCAAGCATCTAAGCATTAGAGAGCTCATCTTCTGCATCGAGAGTCCGAAAATCCTACGGAAAGGTTCGCCGGTCTCGGAATTTGAAGTGCTACTATTCCGAGACGACGTCGTTGTATCTTGGGAACGAATTACTGCTATCCGTGAGCACCGTAGCGGAGCAATATCGTTTTACGGAGATAGTGTCCAACACTAGCCTCGACGTAAACAAATTCAGTTTGCTACCTCCCGGCAGCAACCTCCCGGAAGTTCCGACGGTCGAGTAAAATCGACTAAGTCAAATACCGCGGAGATTACAAAAAGGTCACAGGACCGACAACAATCGTAAAACGATATTGGCAAACTGAAATGGCCGTGATCAACGACATACCGACCTCCATCCCGCACGCCGAGAAGCCGGAGAAATTCGCCGGAGCCGATTTCAAGAGATGGCAGCAGAAGATGCTGTTCTACTTAACCACGCTAAACCTTGTACGGTTTTTTGCGTGATGACCCGCCAGCCGCTGCGGAAAATAATTCCGAGAGTCAGGCTGCTCGCGAAGCGTGGTCACATGGGGATTTTCTGTGCCGCAACTACGTTCTCAATGCACTGGACAATGCGTTGTACAGCGTATTTAGCGTAATTGAGACAGCCAAATCCCTGTGGGAATCTCTGGAGAAGAAATACAAAACCGAAAACGCCGGACTGAAGAAATTCATCGTCGGCCGGTTTTTGGATTTCAAGATGGTGGATTCCAGAAGCATAATGTCTCAAGTCCAAGACATGCAAATAATAATGCATGATCTGGACGCCGAAGGCATGCCACTAAACGAATCATTCAAGGTGGCCGCGGTAATCGAGAAACTCCCTCCGTCGTGGAAGGATTTCAAAAATTACCTGAAGCACAAGCAAAAGGAGATGGCACTTGAAGACCTGATCCTAAAGCTGCGCATAGAGGAGGATAACCAAAAATTTTCCGACTCTAAAGGAACAAAGCGGACAGTTGACGAGATGTCCAACCTGGCGGAACCGAGAGCCAAGAAGCCGAAACAACCAATCAAGAAGGCTCAAGGCAAATTCAAGGGGTCCTGCTACAATTGCGGAAAGTCAGGACACATGTCCAAAGACTGCAGACGTCCGAAGAAGCCAACCAAAGGCCGGAAGGATGTTGCAAACCAGGTCGCAACTTCCAACGAAATGGACCTGGACCTCGCTGCGGTCGTGTTTGAAGCCAATACGGTGGTGGACAACCCGAGGCAGTGGTGGATCGATACTGGAGCAACACGCCATATCTGTTGAGATAAGGCGCTGTTCTCCACGTATACCCCGATAAGCGGAAGAACGCTCTTTATGGGCAATTCCGCTTCATCCCCGATTGTTGGACTCGGGAAAGTAGTTCTGAAAATGACGTCCGGAAAGGAGCTAACTCTCATTGATGTGCTCCATGTTCCCGACATCAGGAAGAACTTAGTTTCTGGAGCGGTACTTGTTAAAGCCGGCTTCAAATTGGTGTTCCAGTCCAACAACTTTGTACTTACGAAGAACGGTGTCTTCATAGGTAAGGGATACTTGGAACAAAATTTGTTCAAGATGGTTGTAATGACTGTACACCATGAATTTAATGGTAATAAAATAAAAGCTTCCAGCTATGTTGTTGAGTGTTTTTATTTATGGCATGATCGACTCGGACATGTTAACAATAATACACTAAAACGTCTCGTCAAGCTAAATTTATTACCGAACATCGATATTGACGAAATGCACAAATGTGAAGTGTGCGTGGAAGCGAAAATGACGAGACTACCCTTTCACTCGGTGGAAAGGTCAACGACGCCTCTAGAATTAATACATAGTGATCTATGTGATTTAAAATTTGTGCAAACTAGAGGAGGTAAAAAGTACTTCGTTACTTTTATCGACGCCTCTAGAATTAATACATAGTGATCTATGTGATTTATGACATGATCGACTCGGACATGTTAACAATAATACACTAAAACGTCTCGTCAAGCTAAATTTATTACCGAACATCGATATTGACGAAATGCACAAATGTGAAGTGTGCGTGGAAGCGAAAATGACGAGACTACCCTTTCACTCGGTGGAAAGGTCAACGACGCCTCTAGAATTAATACATAGTGATCTATGTGATTTAAAATTTGTGCAAACTAGAGGAGGTAAAAAGTACTTCGTTACTTTTATCGATGACTGCACGAGGTTCTGTTATGTCTTGCTTTTAAGAAGTAAAGACGAAGCCTTAGAAGCTTTTAGAACCTATAAAACTGAAGTTGAGAATCAACTTAATAAACGAATTAAAACAATTCGTAGCGATAGAGGTGGAGAATATGGTGCACCGTTTGATGAATTCTGCTCAGAATTTGGCATTATTCATCAGACAACGGCGCCCTACTCACCCCAATCGAATGGCGTTGCCGAACGTAAAAATCGGACACTGAAAGAAATGATGAATGTTTTGCTAATAAATTCAGGCTTACCCCAGAACTTGTGGGGGGAAGCTATATTATCAGCAAACCACATTCTCAATAAAATCCCTCACAAGAAAAATGACAAAATGCCATATGAACTATGGAAAGGCCGCGAGTCGTCATACAAATACTTGAAAGTGTGGGGGTGCTTAGCAAAGGTCGAAGTACCTAAGCCAAAGCAAGTAAAGATCGGACCTAAAACGTTCGATGCGATATTTGTCGGATATGCCCAAAACAGTAGTGCATATCGCTTCATAGTTCATAAGTCAGACATTCTTGATATTCATGTGGGTACAACCATTGAATCTCGGAATGCAATATTCTTTGAAGACGTGTTCCCAAATAAAAAGGGAAACGTTCAAAGTGATGACAACGAAAGTCCAAACGAAGATAACATTCCAGAACTTAGTTGTCATAAAAGGACTATTGACGATCAAATCGAAGAGCCACGACGGAGCAAACGGGCTAGAGTTGAGAAATCGTTCGGGCCGGATTTCATGACTTTTATGTCGGAAATGGAGCCAAGAACATTAAGTGAAGCTCTCTCTGGTCCCGATGCCCCATTGTGGAAAGAAGCAGTCAATAGTGAAATCGAGTCCATCATGAATAACCATACTTGGGAATTAGTAGACCTTCCTTCTGGTACTAAACCATTAGGTTGTAAGTGGATACTAAAACGCAAGTATAAAGCTGATGGATCGGTTGACAAGTATAAGGCCAGACTTGTAGCCAAAGGGTACAAGCAAAAGGAAGGCTTAGATTACTTCGATACCTACTCACCGGTGACAAGGATTACGTCCATACGAGTGCTGATAGCTATAGCAGCACTGTATGACCTTGAAATACACCAAATGGATGTTAAGACTGCATTCTTAAATGGTGAATTGGAAGAAGAAATCTACATGGAGCAACCCGAGGGGTTCGTAGCTCCGGGAAAAGAGGACAAGGTGTGTCGACTTGTTAAGTCATTGTACGGACTTAAACAAGCGCCCAAACAGTGGCACGAAAAATTTGACAAAATAATGCTGTCAAACGAATTCAAAATAAATGAATGTGACAAATGCATTTATGTCAAAAGCACACCTGAAAGCTATGTAATCGTCTGTCTATACGTAGACGATATGCTTATAATGGGAAGTAATCATGATATAATCATGAATACTAAGAAAATGTTGACCAGGAATTTCGACATGAAAGATATGGGTCTAGCAGATGTCATATTGGGAATTAAAATTCTCAAGACATCCGATGAGATAGTTTTAAAACAATCCCATTATGTAGAGTCAATATTGAAAAGGTTCAATGCATACGACCTCCCTACTGTCAAAACGCCGATGGATCTAAGTCAACACTTAGCAAAAAACCATGGTGAGCCCATATCACAATTGGAATATTCTCGGATAATAGGCAGTTTGATGTATCTCACAAACTGCACTCGCCCGGATATTTCCTGTGTGGTCAACAAATTGAGTCGTTTCACGAGTAATCCAAACGACACTCATTGGAAAGCATTAATGCGAGTTCTTAGATATTTGAAATATACTATGAACTACGGATTACATTATGGAAAGTATCCCGCTGTCTTAGAGGGATATTGTGATGCTAATTGGATATCAGATACAAAAGACTCCAAATCCACTAGTGGATCTGTATTCACGATCGGTGGGGGAGCGGTGTCTTGG
The DNA here is from genome assembly GCA_024364735.1 of Boesenbergia rotunda. Taxonomy (NCBI): domain Eukaryota; kingdom Viridiplantae; phylum Streptophyta; class Magnoliopsida; order Zingiberales; family Zingiberaceae; genus Boesenbergia; species Boesenbergia rotunda. Next base: position 280,022 of record JAGFNQ010004034.1, read on the forward strand.
AAATCCACTAAGCAGACGTGCATTGCTCGGTCTACTATGGAATCCGAGTTTATAGCACTTGACAAAGCAGCTAAAGAAGCTGAATGGCTGCGGAACTTCTTGGAAGATATTCCGAGCTGGATGAAATCTGTGCCCACCGTACTTATCCACTGTGATAGTCAATCGGCGATTGGAAGGGCACAGAGTAGCATGTACAATGGTAAGTCACGACATATACGCCGTCGACATAATACCATTAGGCAGTTGATCTTGAATGGAGTGATTGCAATCGATTATGTCAAATCTAAAGATAATTTGGCAGATCCCCTTACGAAGGGGCTAAATCGAGATCAAGTATACTGCTCATCAAGAGGAATGAGATTAAAAATCTACAACTAAAAACGGCTGTAGCGGTAACCCAACCTTGTTGACTGGAGATCCCAAGATCTTGGTTCAATGGGACAACGAAGTTACAGAAGTTGTGTAACAGCACAAGAGATGTGTTATCTCTATCCCAAACCTAGGATGAATTGGTGCTATCCTATCACATGTAGTGAGGTTAAGCATATGCTTTTAATGACTTCTATACCTTTATAAGGTAGAGTATGGTAGGATACTCTAGAGAGAAGTGTCACCTATGTAAGTGTGAAGACAGGCCGCTTCAATGAAACACTCATGAATCCAAGAAGGTGTCCATGGCCGAAACGGAACCAACCATGAGAACCAAAAGTGTTGGTGCAGTTTGCACTAACGGTCAAACTCGGGTTTTGATGTATGACAAAGTGGTTAAAGTTAGGGTTGTTGGTTTTTAACCTCTTTACTAAGTGTGCAGGGTTGAAAGACTTAGGACCGACACCAGGCTGAAGTCCAGGATGGTTGAGTCCTGGCGGGAAGTCCAGTTGGGTCCGCGGGACCTGACAACTGGCTGAAGACCAAGTTGGTTGAGACTTGGCAGGAAGACCAGGGTGGTTGAGCCTTGGCAGGAAGTCCTGGTGGGTCAAGAAGTCAAGTAAAGCTGCACAAAGGGTAAGTGAGGTAAGTCACTGGAGGAGTAGGAGAGGACGCGTTCCCCGTCGAGGGAACAGTAGGCGTCGGTTCGACCTAGGGCTCCATTTCGGAGACCAAAGTCAGAACCAAGACAGCTAAGGCTGTATAATCTAACACTGTGTTTTATTGTGTTTTGGACTAACCCTGGATGCAGGACCAAAGGAAGGAGTGTCTGCAGCTCAGATAGTCTCAAAGGAGTGAGGTAGTAGCTGAGTAGGGCGCCCGGAGTGTCCCGGGCGCCCCCAAGGGCCATACAAAATAGATAAAGCAAAAGAGGGTTCGAATACATGCTGGGCCGGGCGCCCCGGTGCTTTCGGGCGCCCCCGCTGCTCCCGGGCGCCCCCTGCTCTGCGGGCGCCCCCATGCGCATACCTCAAACCGAACCCCTCGAAGCCAAGGAGATAGGACTTTGACCCGGTCAATCCGGGCGCCCCGAGCGCTCCGGGCGCCCCAGTCAAAGCAGATCCAGAGGATCAGACGCGACCGAGAGCTCTGCGGATCAGAGGCCACGTGGGGGGCGCCCCCGACGTCCCGGGCGCCCCCAGGCCCTATATAAAGGGCCCTCGACCCCATGCTTCGGATAACAATTCTTCCATCGTCTCAAAGTTCTTCTACGCTCGCGCCTTGCTCCGGAAACGCTTCACCTCGAGCCGACGACGTCCTGCTGCCCCGAAAGAGTCGACCTACTCCGGACGTCGGTAAAAAGAAGAGCGTATTTTTTTAATACCTTATTTAATTACTTGAAAGTGTGGAGTTGTCACACTTTCAATTCTTTTGTACTCGCCTACTCTATCGGGGTTACCGGTAGAGAGTTTTAGTGGATTGCCCAACGGAAAGGTCCGAGGGACCTGGGCCTTCGAGTAGGAGTCGCCGAAGGCTCCGAACGAAGTAAAACTACCTGTGTCGTTTGTATTGGTTGTTCGTTCGTGTTCTATTTTTTTTCCGCTGTGCACGTTTTTTTAAAGCGCTCTGATTTTTTAAAAAGTCACGTGATTCACCCCCCCTCTCACGTGCATTGATCCTACAAGTGGTATCAGAGCCAAGTTCGCTCTGTATCGGTGCAACCACCATAAGAGCCGGGGGAAATCCAGTTTTTTCGATTTTTGGTTTTTCGCTACACATGATCTAAATTAGGTATTGTTGCCTAGATTTGGATTATTTCTTTCGTTCGTTTTTACTCGAATTTGGTGCAACACCATTTCGAGTCGCTCTTTCTCTTTCTTCTCCTTTTCCTACCACACTACTAATCCAAGACCTAGTCTTGGGACAAGTTTTTGTGTGGTCTATTTCAGATGGCTCAAGGTGAAGGGTTTAGCACTGCCCGTCCTCCACTCTTCAATGGGGAAGACTTCCCTTACTGGAAACGAAGAATGGAGGTGTACCTAAAGACAGACATGGATCAATGGTTCGCGGTGCAATCTGGCTACGAACCACCAATGGACGAGGGAAACAATGCACCACTGAAGCCTGACAGATGGAACCTTGATATGAAGAGAAAGGCCCAGACTGAGTACAAGGCGCAGAACACCCTCCAGTGCGGACTAACAAAAGAGGAATTGAACCGTATCGGCCCAACTGAATCTGCCAAAGAGCTCTGGGACAAACTGATTGAACTACATGAAGGCACCTCTGATGCAAAGGTAACAAAAAGGGATTTACTTTTAAATAAATTATTTAACATAAAAATGCAGGAAGGAGAATCTGCAAGCCAACTTCACGCCCGGATCAAGGACATACTAAATGGACTCCACCTAATCGGGCACAAACAAGAAAACAGAGACATCATAAGGTATGCTTTAAATGCGTTCCCTAGAAATTCACTATGGGCATCTATTATAGATGCTTATAAAATTTCTAGGAACCTTTCTAAAATTAATTTAGATGAATTGTTTTGTGAATTAGAACTGCACGAACAGACTAACGCCAAGGCCGAGAAAGGGTTTGCCTTATTTGCAGGTTCCTCAAAAGAAGGCAAGTCAAAGAAGAAAATTCAAGAATCAGAAGAAGAGTCAGACTCAGACTCAGATGATGAGGAACAAATGGTCAACTTAGTAAGGAAGGTCTTCGCCAAAAAGAAAAGCCAGTTCTCAAGAAAGGATCTCCAGAGGATAATGAAGCCCACCAGCAGTGAAGACAAAAGTAAAATAACCTGCTTCGGCTGCAACAGAAAAGGACACTTCAAACACGAATGCCCCTACAAAAAGGAGAATCAACCCAAGAAGAATAAGAAGAAGAAGGCTCTTCAAGCCACTTGGGACGACAGCACAGACGACTCCGACGATGAACCACCAAGAACTCAAACTACCTCGCACTAATGGCAACCGGACCCGGGTCAGACTCAGAGCACGACGAAGATTCCGAATACGAGTCGAGTCAAGAGATCGGACTCTTTTCGGACGACTCGACTAAGGTATATTTAGATTCAGTTAATCAAAATTTTTTTAAGATTATCTCTGCTTTAAATAAAAAATTGCTTGCATCTGAATCTAGAAATGACCAGCTCCTTAAGGAAAATCAAGACCTTAAGGAGCAATTAATTAATACCAGAACATTAACTGAACAAACTCAAAATCAAAAATTAATTGAGCTTGAAACTGAAAACTCAACCCTAAAGGGCGAAGTCCTAAAACTTAAGGATCTACTAGCAACTTTCACAACCCGATCCAAGAACCTTGACCTTATTCTTGGATCACAAAAGGGCATGTACAACAAATCTGGGATAGGATATAAATCAAGATCGAACCAAAGATCCTTTATCTCCTTTATCCACCCCCGCAAAAATCAACGAAAAGCGTGGGTTCCGAAAGCTTATCTAACAAAGCAAGTAGGTCAGAATCAATTTTATGTCCCAAAAAGGGACATCCATTACATTGACCCTAGACACCCAGTCTACAATTTAGGGGGAGGCTCCAAACTAGTTGGCACCTCAAAATCAGCCTTTGCCCAGGTGGGCACTTAGGACTAGCTTCAAAGTTAATTTGACTCTTGTACTATTTAGTACCAGGGTTTTCAATGAGTAAGTTAAAAGTCCAACTTCTTTAAGCGGCTTTGCCTAGAAAATGGTTGTTGCTCCAATAAGGCTTCGGCCAAAGAAGGCCACTGTGCCTCGCCATGGCCTGGAAGCCAATTAATTGAAGTGTACTTTTAAATTACTACTTGTTAAACTTGGATCTAAAACAAGGTCAAGTTAACTTTTCTAAACAAACTCAAAATCATCTCACAAAATCATAGGACCCCCTTGATTGATGACTTAGACCGAGTGAGATGAATAAGGATAACCAAATTCAAATTATTGATTGATAACTCAACTTTCAAACTTAAATTCAAATTCAAATTCAAAAAATCAAAATTAAAATTCAAATTCAAAAAATCAAAATTAAAATTCAAATTCAAAAAGTAAAATTCAAATTCAAATTCAAAAAAATAAAATTCAAATTCAAAAATTCAAATTCAAATTCAAATTCAAAAAATAAAATTCAAATTCAAGTTTTTTAAATTTTTTTAAAATTCAAAAACTTAACCTAAGGTCTAAACCTTTTACTTAACTGTAGGAAAACAAATGGATCATTGACAGTGGATGCTCTAGACACATGACTGGGGATCCCACCAAATTTACAGAACTCAAGTACAAAAGACTAGGGACCGTTGCTTTTGGAAACAACGGTAAACTTAAGGTAATTGGCCTAGGCAATATTGAACTTGAGTCTGATTTCATAATAACAAATGTATTACTTGTTGAAAATTTCAACTTCAATTTACTAAGCATTAGCCAATTGTGTGACACTGGTTATAAGGTTAGGTTCCTATCCAATGAATGTCTGATCAAACACAATGACAACCCAAACATCACACTTAGAGGACTTAGGCACAATAACATTTATGAAATTAAGCTAACCTGTCCCTTAGAAAACTGCCTCTTAACCCATAAGGATGAGACTTGGCTCTGGCATAGGAGACTTTCACACACACACTTCAGAAAACTACCTAAACTAAATGGTTTAGTTAGAGGCCTACCAAAGTTATCTAACCTTGAGTCAACCTTATGTAATGCTTGTCAACAAGGAAAACAAACTAGGTCAACCCACAAACCAACTAATCAAACTCAAACCAAGTCAATTCTGGAATTAATTCACCTAGACCTATTTGACTCACATGGGGTTAAATCAATTAATGGGAACCTATATTGCCTGGTAATTATAGATGACTATTCAAGATTTACTTGGGTAAAATTCTTAAAAAATAAAGATGAAACTTTTGATACACTCACTCAATTTGTAAATTAACAGAAAATGAAAAAGGGATTAAAATCAAAAGACTTAGGAGCGATAATGGCGGAGAATTCAAAATTCACAAATTTAATCAATTATGTCTAGAAAATGGCTACCATCACGAATTCTCTTGCCCTAAAACACCTCAACAAAATGGAGTTGTAGAAAGAAAAAATAGAACACTACAAGAAGCAGCTAGAACAATGCTAAATGAATACAACTCACCTAAATACCTTTGGGCTGAGGCTGTTAGTACAGCTTGTTATGTACAAAATAGAATAACTCTAATTAAAAACCTAGGAAAGACCTCCTTTGAAATCTATTATAACAAACAACCTAACATTAAATACCTTAAAGTATTTGGATGTAAAGTCTATATCTTAAATACTAGAGAACACTTAGGAAAATTTACTTCTAAGGTTGAGGAAGGTATCTTTGTAGGTTATTCCCTTACCAGTAGAGCTTATAGAGTTTATAACAAATTACCCTAAAAATTGAAGAAACTACAAATGTAAAATTTGATGAAAAAATCTGACCCAAATAACTCTGATCAAACCACCTACCAACCAATTGACTTTGTTAGATCCAGTACTAACCCTGATGAAAGGCCAATTGAGGACCAAAANTCCAGCGGACGAGATTAGATTGAGTTAAAATCTCTTCGATCTAACGAACCAGATTAAAAGCCATCTGAAGAGTTATAACTCTTCAGATCTAATGGCTGAGATCAGAACCCTTTAAAGGGTTATGAACTGATGGTTCGGATCAGTCCTCGCCAAGGGTCACTTGCCTCTTCACCTACTATATAAAGGATCCCTCCTTTGGAAATATTCATTCATTCAATCATTCGAAGCATTCAAGCATCTAAGCATTAGAGAGCTCATCTTCTGCATCGAGAGTCCGAAAATCCTACGGAAAGGTTCGCCGGTCTCGGAATTTGAAGTGCTACTATTCCGAGACGACGTCGTTGTATCTTGGGAACGAATTGCTGCTATCCGTGAGCACCGTAGCGGAGCAATATCGTTTTACGGAGATAGTGTCCAACACTAGCCTCGACGTAAACAAATTCAGTTTGCTACCTCCCGGCAGCAACCTCCCGGAAGTTCCGACGGTCGAGTAAAATCGACTAAGTCAAATACCGCGGAGATTACAAAAAGGTCACAGGACCGCCAACAATCGTAAAACGATATTGGCAAACTGAAATGGCCGTGATCAACGACATACCGACCTCCATCCCGCACGCCGAGAAGCCGGAGAAATTCGCCGGAGCCGATTTCAAGAGATGGCAGCAGAAGATGCTGTTCTACTTAACCACGCTAAACCTTGTACGGTTTTTGCATGATGACCCGCTAGCCGCTGCGAAAAATAATTCCGAGAGTCAGGCTGCTCGCGAAGCGTGGTCACATGGGGATTTTCTGTGCCGCAACTACGTTCTCAATGCACTGGACAATGCGTTGTACAACGTATTTAGCGTAATTGAGACAGCCAAATCCCTGTGGGAATCTTTGGAGAAGAAATATAAAACCGAAAATGCCGGACTGAAAAAATTCATCGTCGGCCGATTTTTGGATTTCAAGATAGTGAATTCCAGGAGCATAATGTCTCAAGTCCAAGACATGCAAATAATAATGCATGATCTGGACGCCGAAGGCATGCCACTAAATGAATCATTCAATGTGGCCGCGGTAATCGAGAAACTCCCTCCGACGTGAAAGGATTTCAAAAATTACCTGAAGCACAAGCAAAAGGATATGGCACTTGAAGACCTGATCCTGAAGCTGCGCATAGAGGAGGATAACCGAAAATTTTTCGGACTCTAAAGGAACAAAGCGGACAGTTGACGAGATGTCCAACCTGGCAGAACCGAGAGCCATGAAGCCGAAACAACCAATCAAGAAGGCTCAAGGCAAATTCAAGGGGTCCTGCTACAACTGCGGAAAGTCAGGACACATGTCCAAAGACTGCAGACGTCCGAAGAAGCCAACCAAAGGCCGGAAGGATGTTGCAAACCAGGTCGCAACTTCCAACAAAATGGACCTGGACCTCGCTGCGGTCGTGTTTGAAGCCAATACGGTGGTGGACAACCCGAGGCAGTGGTGGATTGATACTGGAGCAACACGCCATATCTGTTCAGATAAGGCGTTGTTCTCCACGTATACCCCGATAAGCGGAAGAACGCTCTTTATGGGCAATTCCGCTTCATCCCCGATTGTTGGACTCGGGAAAGTAGTTCTGAAAATGACGTCCGGAAAGGAGCTAACTCTCATTGATGTGCTCCATGTTCCCGACATCAGGAAGAACTTAGTTTCTGGAGTGGCACTTGTTAAAGCCGGCTTCAAATTGGTGTTCCAGTCCAACAACTTTGTACTTACGAAGAACGGTGTCTTCATAGGTAAGGGATACTTGGAACAAAATCTGTTCAAGATGATTGTAATGACTGTACACCGTGAATTTAATGGTAATAAAATAAAAGCTTCCAGCTATGTTGTTGAGTGTTTTTATTTATGGCATGATCGACTCGGACATGTTAACAATAATACACTAAAACGTCTCGTCAAGCTAAATTTATTACCGAACATCGATATTGACGAAATGCACAAATGTGAAGTGTGCGTGGAAGCGAAAATGATGAGACTACCTTTTCACTCGGTGGAAAGGTCAACGACGCCTCTAGAATTAATACATAGTGATCTATGTGATTTAAAATTCGTGCAAACTAGAGGAGGTAAAAAGTACTTCGTTACTTTTATCGATGACTGCACGAGGTTCTGTTATGTCTTTCTTTTAAGAAGTAAAGACGAAGCCTTAGAAGCTTTTAGAACCTATAAAACTGAAGTTGAGAATCAACTTGATAAACGAATTAAAACAATTCGTAGCGATAGAGGTGGAGAATATGGTGCACCGTTTGATGAATTCTGCTCAGAATTTGGCATTATTCATCAGACAATGGCGCCCTACTCACCCGAATCGAATGGCGTTGCCGACGTAAAAAATGGACACTGAAAGAAATGATGAATGCTTTGCTAATAAATTCAGGCTTACCCCAGAACTTGTGGGGGGAAGCTATATTATCAGCAAACCACATTCTCAATAAAATCCCTCACAAGAAAAATGACAAAACGTCATATGAACTATGGAAAGGCCGCGAGCCGTCATACAAATACTTGAAAGTGTGGGGGTGCTTAGCAAAGGTCGAAGTACCTAAGCCAAAGCAAGTAAAGATCGGACCTAAAACGTTCGATGCGATATTTGTCGGATATGCCCAAAACAGTAGTGCATATCGCTTCATAGTTCATATGTCAGACATTCCTGATATTCATGTGGGTACAACCATTGAATCTCGAAATGCAATATTCTTTGAAGACGTGTTCCCAAATAAAAAGGGAAACGTTCAAAGTGATGACAACGAAAGTCCAAACGAAGATAACATTCCAGAACTTAGTTGTCATAAAAGGACTATTGACGATCAAATCGAAGAACCACGACGGAGCAAACGGGCTAGAGTTGAGAAATCGTTCGGGCCGGATTTCATGACTTTTATGTTGGAAATAGAGCCAAGAACATTAAGTGAAGCTCTCTCTGGTCCCGATGCCCCATTGTGGAAAGAAGCAGTCAATAGTGAAATCGAGTCCATCATGAATAACCATACTTGGGAATTAGTAGACTTTCCTTCTGGTACTAAACCATTAGGTTGTAAGTGGATACTAAAACGCAAGTATAAAGCTGATGGATCGGTTGACAAGTATAAGGCCAGACTTGTAGCCAAAGGGTACAAGCAAAAGGAAAGCTTAGATTACTTCGATACCTACTCACCGGTGACAAGGATTACGTCCATACGAGTGCTGATAGCTATAGCAGCACTGTATGACCTTGAAATACACCAAATGGATGTTAAGACTGCATTCTTAAATGGTGAATTGGATGAAGAAATCTACATGGAGCAACCCGAGGGGTTCGTAGCTCCGAGAAAAGAGGACAAGGTGTGTCGACTTGTTAAGTCGTTGTACGGACTTAAACAAGCGCCCAAACAGTGGCACGAAAAATTTGACAAAATAATGCTGTCAAACGAATTCAAAATAAATGAATGTGACAAATGCATTTATGTCAAAAGCACACCTGAAAGCTATGTAATCGTCTGTCTATACGTAGACGATATGCTTATAATGGGAAGTAATCATGATATAATCATGAATACTAAGAAAATGTTGACCAAGAATTTCGACATGAAAGATATGGGTCTAGCAGATGTCATATTGGGAATTAAAATTCTCAAGACATCCGATGGGATAGTTTTAAAACAATCCTATTATGTAGAGTCAATATTGAAAAGGTTCAATGCATACGACCTCTCTACTGTCAAAACGCCGATGGATCTAAGTCAACACTTAGCAAAAAAACCATGGTGAGCCCATATCACAATTGGAATATTCTCGGATAATAGGCAGTTTGATGTATCTCACAAACTGCACTCGCCCGGATATTGCCTGTGTGGTCAACAAATTGAGTCGTTTCACGAGTAATCCAAACGACACTCATTGGAAAGCATTAATGCAAGTTCTTAGATATTTGAAATATACTATGAACTACGGATTACATTATGGAAAGTATCCCGCTGTCTTAGAGGGATATTGTGATGCTAATTGGATATCGGATACAAAAGACTCCAAATCCACTAGTGGATATGTATTCACGATCGGTGGGGGAGCGGTGTCTTGGAAATCCACTAAGCAGACGTGCATTGCTCGGTCTACTATGAAATCCGAGTTTATAGCACTTGACAAAGCAGCTGAAGAAGCTGAATGGCTGCGGAACTTCTTGGAAGACATTCTGAGCTGGATGAAACCTGTGCCCGCCGTACTTATCCACTGTGATAGTCAATCGGCGATTGAAAGGGCACAGAATAGCATGTACAATGGTAAGTCACGACATATACGCCGTCGACATAATACCATTAGGCAGTTGATCTCGAATGGAGTGATTGCAATCGATTATGTCAAATCTAAAGATAATTTGGCAGATCCCCTTACGAAGGGGCTAAATCGAGATCAAGTATACTGCTCATCAAGAGGAATGGGATTAAAAATCTACAACTAAAAACGGCTGTAGCGGTAACCCAACCTTGTTGACTAGAGATCCCAAGATCTTGGTTCAATGGGACAACGAAGTTACAGAAGTTGTGTAACAGCACAAGAGATGTGTTATCTCTATCCCAAACCTAGGATGAATTGGTGCTGTCCTATCACATGTAGTGAGGTTAAGCATATGCTTTTAATGACTTCTATACCTTTATAAGGTGGAGTATGGTAGGATACTCTAGATAGAAGTGTCACCTATGTGAGTGTGAAGACAGGCCGCTTCAATGAAACACTCATGAATCCAAGAAGGTGTCCATGGCCGAAACGGAACCAACCATGAGAACCAAAAGTAGGGGAGATAAGTCTTTGTGTGGGTGTTATTGTCTTAGTATACACCAACAGCTGAGCAGTTCAAGACATCACGTTCACTGCACAGCCTAGTATACTCGATAGCATTCCACTACGGAACATTCAAAGTCACAAGCTACCTCTCCCGATACTTTGACTTAACGCTTGGACTCTTGTAAAATGTCAACATGCATACATGCATACATTAATTTTCATTCATGTGGGGGATTGTTGGATATGATTTTGCGAGGCGAAATCAAAGTACCATCGATCGATGAAAGTCATATTTGACTTCAAAATCAAAATCTACGTTTCGCGTAGATAAATCTAGACTATTAATTTGCTCAAAACCAATTACGGGTGAATGAGAAATTAAGTGTTTAAAGTCGTGCTCAAAATAACGTTAAGGAGAAAGATGGGGTTTAGTCCCACATCGCTAATTGGCGAAAGCCAATGTTTCCTTATATGTGTTGCTGTGCTTTTGCAGTCAATACAAAAAGCACAGGTGCTCTCTACCCTTGGGCGAGCAGGTGCTCGCACCTGCGAGCCCGCCACACGCGCAATGGGCGCAATGGGCGCTTTGTTGGCGCACTTTGCACTTCGCGAGGAGCATTGAGGAGCTTCATTTATGCTCCACGTGGCAATGACGTGGCATAGTCACGGATGACGTGGCGTGCCTGCGTGACACATGACTGTGCAGGGAGAGCGCTGACTGGGCTATTGACTGGGCAGACAGATGACGATCGTTGGATCGAAGATGGCAACAAGATCGCATGGGGCGCGATCTGGATCGTTGATACTGCAGGGTCACGATCAGACCATTAGCGAGGGGACTGATCTGGAGCGTCGGATTAAATGGAGTAATCTGACGGCTCAGATCAAAGATGGGATGAAGAGTTATAACTCTTCGAATCCAGCGGACGAGATTAGATTGAGTTAAAATCTCTTCGGATCTAACGAACCAGATTAAAAGCCATCTGAAGAGTTATAACTCTTCAGATCTAATGGCTGAGATCAGAACCCTTTAAAGGGTTATTAACTGATGGTTCGGATCAGTCCTCGCCAAGGGTCACTTGCCTCTTCACCTACTATATAAAGGATCCCTCCTTTGGAAATATTCATTCATTCAAGCATCTAAGCATTAGAGAGCTCATCTTCTGCATCGAGAGTCCGAAAATCCTACGGAAAGGTTCGCCGGTCTCGGAATTTGAAGTGCTACTATTTCGAGACGATGTTGTTGTATCTTGGGAACGAATTGCTGCTATCCGTGAGCACCGTAGCGGAGCAATATCGTTTTACGGAGATAGTGTCCAACACTAGCCTCGACGTAAACAAATTCAGTTTGCTACCTCCCGGCAGCAACCTCCCAGAAGTTCCGACGGTCGAGTAAAATCGACTAAGTCAAATACCGCGGAGATTACAAAAAGGTCACAGGACGGCTAACAATAACATACTTCCATAGACTACAAAAACCTATAACTTGAGAAATTGCACGTAGTAGAGAAGTGGGTTTTTTTTTGTGATTATGAGAAAGGACAACGAAGAATATCGAATTGTTATTGGTGATTTAGATGACATCCATCACAATGCAAAATAGGAGATGGGCACATGATGAATGATTTGCAAACAAAGGATTTTAAGTGCAATTTGAAACATGAGTTGAGGTAGAAAGGCATTTTAGTTAGTTATTGTATTTTGAAAAGTTTAGTATTAAAGTATGGATGTTTTGATTAGTATACAATTATAAGATGCACATTTTTCCTCAATATTAAGGATGCGAAAATTTATGAAAATGTGGCACGAATCTTATACACAAAATTTAAAATTAGCTCAAGCTGACAAAGAAATGGTTTTTTTTTGTTTTTTGTTTTTTTGTTGGAGAAGGAGAAGAAATGGAAGATTCTTGTTTCCTAGTTTTTCTTCAAGGAATTACAGGAATCCACTCGTAGCGACCGGCCATGGGCACGTCGTTGTCGACGTCGAAGTTGTACCTGCGACGACGCAGCGGAAGAGAAGAACGGAAAGAGATCGATGTTTAGGCATCTAAAGTTGCTAATCAGAGAATTTAGTTTGTTTCGGGGTTTAATTAATTACCCTTCTGCGAATCGCTGCTTCAGATTTCTCTCTGCCGTTGCGAAGAACGCTTCCAGCTCCGCCTCCGGCGGCGTCGCGGCCACACTAAGTCTCCTGCAAGGCTCCATCTCCACTGTCGATTCCACATCGCTCGCCTCGTCGCGCTGGTTGTCATTGATAGAAGCCATTGCCTCTTCTCTAAATTGACATAATTACAGAAGGATTCATTCTAAAACATGGAATTAAATGGGCGGAAAATAGAAAAAAAAATTACAAGATGGATTAGGGAAAATCAACCTTTCGCCGTTCCAGCGGAAGAGCAAAGCAGCATCACGTCGCTGCTGCGGAAGCTGAGAAAAAAGATACTGTATGAGGATTTTAGCCCTTTAAAAGCAACGGATGTAGAATTACGAAGAAAATTTTACTTCCGACGACCGCGACGGCGTCGTCGATGCATCGGAGGAGGTGTCACTGGAGCAGCGGGGAATCCGACCGAGATCTGGGCTCGATTTGTACCGGACTCCCCCTAAATTCCCAGTAACGGTTCCGTAAGTCGGAGTCTGAATGCCAACTCGTCGTTTCCGGTGTTCCCGGTGGGAAATCCGGCGCTCCCGCTGCTTGGTCACGACCGCCCTCCTCTCCCGACTCCAGCGGCCGAACACTACCGCGAGGCCGGACCTTCTCGCCCCCAATTCCCCATTCCCTCCACATTTCTTATATCTCTTCCCCATCGCCGTCTTCCGCCGCGGCGCGAGAGATGGGAAATGGCGGAAGGGATGGACGGTGAGGAGAACCCATTTGACGGTGGGGACGGATATAAAGGCCATGGGCGTGGGCCTCTTTCTCGGCCTCTTAACGGCCACCAAACGGCGTTTCACGGCTACGACGTAACTCCAACGACTACGGCAGAGATCCCGATACTTGACCGTACACTCGTTATCGGGCGGCCAATAATTTGAATCCGAAAACGGCCGTCGTTATTGCGTTATCTACGTCCGCAGGCGTACGAGCCTAATGGTCCCAGAACGGCAGGTCCAAAACGTCTAGTAGCCGTTGGTGCGGATGTGATCGAAATCAGATCGGCCACGTGGAGTGGACATCGACGACATGGGGGTGACATAGCGGGCGCATCGGAGGAATCTTCTCTTTTGGACTAAGGAGGCAACTGATCACTCCGTTGGATTGCCGTGGGACCAGGTCCCGAGGCAGTGGACTCGGAGGGTGTAACTCTGGGGCGTCGTTTTCGCGTGTACGAATTCGCAGGGTATATTCTGATTTCTCATGAGCCATCGGAAGCAAAATAATTACGTTCTTCTAGATGTTTTTCATAGTTTATTTCTAAATTATAGGATAATTATTGAGTCCGTTTATAATCAATTATCAAATGATTAAAGTGAGAAAGATTGAAAGAGTTTTTTTCTTGAAAATTAATCTCTATATTATTATAATAAATTTATCATCCTCCAATGAACTTTTAAATTCATGGCAAGACTCGTTTAATTGCCATATATTAAAATGAACCATCTTATCATTTGGGATCAATATTAATTAATTGTTGGCTTCCAATATCGTATCCACTACTACATTTGATTAATTTCAGTTATAAATAGGTTTCTTGCTACCATCTTTTATACATATAATCTGCGGAAATTTAGCTCAAGGATCCCACCACCCCACCACACTTTGCCTCCTTGCATGCAATGGTCGACTCAGCACCCAAAAAGTGGATCCTTGCTCACACAACGCTAGAGGACCAATCTCCGAGTCATCCCTTCCTTTTTATTTCCAATTAGGAACAACGTATCCCTTTTGAGTGCAAGGATCTAAGGCGAATATATTACCATCAATCTTCGACCAAATAAATTGAAAATTGAAGGCCAATAATGCATCCGAAATGATATAAACATCGGTTGAGTTATGGGAACCCTAGCTTGCTTAGGAAGTACTAGTGCAAGTCAAGATCCATGCAAAAGATAGCTTTATGATCTCAAGTGGTACCCTCCGGCCCTTGAAGCCGAGGAGAAAGTGTCAGTGGGAGGAAGAAAATTGCTCAGACTTTTTTTCTAATGAATTTGTGCTTGGATTTAAAGTGATTTTTTGGTCGAACACATCATCTAAGTTTCATTTTTTTTGAGCTATGGGATTGCTATTAATTGGCCAAACCACTTGAGCTAAAATTAGACATGTAGGCATGTGTGGCCGGCTTCTTAACAAACTAGTTGTTGGGCATGGCGAATAGCATAGAAAGCAATTTCCTATGCAATAATAAATTAATCAAATACTTAATATGCAATATAAAATATACAACAAAGCGACACATCATGTCTCATATACATTATGAAAGCTTTATTTTCCATGTACACCCATGTATGTCATTTTGTGCCCAACGTGCACAACCATGCCAAAGTACAATTCTTTAAAAAAAAAGAAAAATAGATATAGGATTAAAATTTCACTAAGAAAAGTCTCCAACATTTTACAAAACGTTGCACGTAAAAAATTAAAATTATCAAAAGACATCCTATGATTTATTTTTTACCAAAAAGCATATATAAAATCAGCTCATTCCTCTTATACCCTTCCCGCCAATAACCCCTTTTTCAGATACAGATAATCTCATCTTCCCTCGTCATATATATCTCTTCTTGCTTGTACCCTATATATTTCTTCAAAATCAATTTTGTTTCAAAATAATTATAAATAATATATAAAATATATAAAATAGAGATAAAAGATAAAGGAAATATATAAAAAGATAAAGAATATAAAAATATAAATGAATATAATATAAATGAATTATATTATATATGATATTTTTTTCAAAATATAAAATACATTATAACTATAAACATATAATGTATAGACAATAATTACATTGAATTATACACAATAATATACAATGTATACATTATAATTCATTTATAATGTATTCATTTATATTTCTATATTCTTTATCTTTTTAAATATTTCCTTTATCTTTTATTTCTATTTTTATATATTTTATATACTTATTTATGATTATTTTGAAAAAAAAATAATTTTGAATATCAAAGGGCATGATATTCTTGGATTTCAGGTTCTTAATTTAATATCCAAAAGCGATTTTTAATTTCAGAGGACATGATATTCTTAGATAGTTCCAATCGAACTTTTATTTTAAATTTAATTTTATATATTTCTAATATATACAATTCTAGGAACTTTATTTCTTTTTTATATTTTATATGTCCTTTTTTTTTATTTTTTATATTTTACATTTTCAGACCCAAAGAGAGTCTAAAATAATTCATTTATAACTATTATGTACACAATTTATTTATAATTATTATGTAAACATTATATATTTGTAGTTATAATGTATTTTGTATTTTGAAAAAAAAAATCATATATAATATAATTCAATTATAATATATTTATTTATATTTTTATCTTCTTAATCTCTTTTTTATATTTTCTTTATCTTTTATCTCTATTTTATATATTTTATATATTTATTTATAATTATTTTAAAAAAATTGATTTTAAATATCAAAGGACATGATATTCTTGGATTTCAGGATCTTTGATATCAAAAATCGATTTTTTTCAAAATAATTATTAATAAATATATGAAATAGAGCTAAAAGATAAAGGAAATATATAAAGAAATAAAGAAGATAAAAATATAAATTAATATATTATAAATGAATTATATTATATATGATTTTTTTTTCAAAATATAAAATATATTATAACTACAAATATATAATATATACACACTAATTACAAATGAATTGTATATCACTATTTTATATATCTATCTATAAATCTATCTATCTATTAATATCTATCTATCTATTAATACCTATAAAACACAGTTTTGCATGTAGAAGTGGCATTCACAAGGAGCTTAGGATTCCGCCTAAATTGAATATAAATTTTCTAAATAAAAAAAATTTAATTAATAATTAATAAATTTTAGACATGCCCTTCTTTTTAAACCGAATATAAATTTTCTAAATAAAATTTTTTTAAATAAGTTATAATGATTATGGTAAAGTACATAAAAAAATAAATTTAATTTAATTTTAATGAAATATAGGCCTTTAGCTTCCCTTGAGTTAATGTAAGAAAAATGATAGTCCCATATCTAAAGTTACCAAGTGAATTACACGCAGAGCAATTATAAAAATGGACAAAGAACGGTAAAACAACTCATATCTTTCTCGAACTTTTGGGGTAAGATCAAGTGTAGTATTTGTTCTTATCAGTTTAATATCTGATATGTGGGTCATTGGTTCACTTTGATATTAAATTAATTTTTATATGGGGATTCCCCATCACAGTAGCTTGCTACTAGGGTTTTCATGTGTCGCCTGTGTGTTGCACTATAACACAGGCCTGACACACCCCTATCAAAGATGTAGATTTAGGTTAATTGAAAATAATACCAGGCTTGAACGGATGAGGGGGGAGATGTTCTGTCGTGGATTGTCCATAGCATAATTCATTAATTACAATAATCTTCTATCAAAACCTCATTAATTACAATAATCTTCTATCATTATTAAAACGGATGAGGGGGAAGACAATATGTCGTGGGTTGTCCATAACAAATCTTAAGAGGATCGATCAATAACTTAAGATCCCATTAATTACAAATGAATTGAATACAAAATAATTACAAATGAATTGTATACATAATAAATATTATATATGATTTCATGAGCCTGAAATATAAATAGTAAAATATAAAAACTATAAATAAAATATAAATAAGAAAGGATATATAAAATATTTAAAAAGAAATAGAGTTCCTAGAATTGTATAAATTAGAAATATATAAAATAAAATTTAAAATAAAAGTCCGATTGGAACTATCCAAAAAATAACATGCCCTTTGAAATTAAAAAATGATTTTGGATATCAAAGAGTCTGAAATCCAAGAATATCATGCCTTTGATATTCAAAATTAATTTTTTAAAATAATCATAAATAAATATATAAAATAGATATAAAAAGATTAAGGAAATATTTAAAGAGATAAACAATATAGAAATATAAATGATTAGATTATAAACGAATTATATTATATATGATTTTTTTCAAAATACAAAATATATTATAACTACAAATCTATCTATCTATCTATTAATATCTATAAAACACAGTTTTATATGCAGACATGACATTCACAGGGAACTTAGGATTCCCACCTAAATCGAATATAAATTTTCTAAATAAATTTTTTTAATTAATAATTAATAAATTTTAGACCTATCCCTTTTTTTAAACCGAATATAAATTTTCTAAATAAATTTTTTTTAAATAAGTTATAATAATTACAATAAAGTACATAAAAAATAAATTTAATTTAATTTTAATGAAATATAGGCCTTTAGCTTCCCTTGAGTTGATGTAAGAAAAATGATAGTCCCACATCTGAAGTTACCAAGACGAATTACACACAGAGCAATTATAAAAATGGACAAAGAACGGTAAAGCAACTCATACCTTTCTCGGTCTTTTGGCTAAGATCAAGTGTAGTATATGTTCTTAATATCTGATATGTGGATTATTGGTCCACTTTGATATTAAATTAATTTTTATATGGGGGATTGCCCATCACAGTAACTTGCTATTAGGATTTTCATGTGTCGCCTGTGTGTTGTATTATAGTACAGGTCTGGCACACCCCTATCCAAGCAAAGTAATTTTCTTTTTATATCTTTCTTTATTTTATTTTCTTTATATTTTTTGATATTTTATAATTTTTATTTATATCTTTATTTCAATTATTTATAATTATTTTGAAAAAATAATTTCGATTTTGAATATCAGAGGGTTTGATATTTTTAGATTTCAAACTCATGTTGGGTCTGATATTTTAGGATTTCAGGGCCAACATGGCCTAATATTTATCCTATTTTTAAAATATATAATCATCATTTATTATTTATTTATACAATAATCTTTTAATTATTTCTTAATTTTTCACAATCGTAGAAAAATATAATAAAAGGTTCGGGATGAAGTTGTACAAAAGCGGAAGAAATATATAGGGTGAGAGAAGATAAGAATACCTGCATCTCTACATCTAGCTCATTCCTCTTTATTTTAAAATTAAATTATGAAAAGGTGGTTCAGATGTGTTAAAAAGTGAATTACGAAAAGGAGTAATTGGCGGGAGAAGTATAAGAAGAATGAACTGATTATATATGCGTCCTTTGGTAAAAACTAAATTAAAGATATTTTTTATAAATATAAATTTTTACACACCTCCTTTGATAAAATGAAAGTCTCTTTATCTTTTTTATTCGTTTACTTAAACATCCTATCTTAACATACTTTTTCTTTGTTTTTTCCATTATATAAACAAAAAATAAAAAAAGAAAAAGCCATTTAGAGCTAGCATGAGACTAGCTCTTAGCCCGTACGTGGTTGTTAGGTCTCACCTTATGTACTGCCTGTATTCTTTTCTCCCTCTCATGGACTGTAGTGCCAAGGGGACCATGTGAATGAAGGAGATAGCTATCAAAGTAGATGCCCACCACCATCTTCATATTTGGAGCTGCCCCAATCATTGAACACCAACTTCCTTACAAAAATGCATAATTAAATGATGGAGGGCTGGACTCTACGTATAATCATCAACTGCTCTCAGTTTCTAATATTTATAGTCTTCTACCCAACACAAACAAAACATAATCATAATCTCAAAAAAATTTCCTTTTTTTTTTTTTTTTGCAGGAA
Source organism: Boesenbergia rotunda (assembly GCA_024364735.1). Taxonomy (NCBI): domain Eukaryota; kingdom Viridiplantae; phylum Streptophyta; class Magnoliopsida; order Zingiberales; family Zingiberaceae; genus Boesenbergia; species Boesenbergia rotunda. The sequence continues at coordinate 299,544 of JAGFNQ010004034.1, forward strand.
AAGATATATATATTGCCATGGAGTGTTTGTTGTTCATTGATGAATGATAGGGCCAGTGGGAAGAAGGATGGGGCAAGCCTGCTGTTTGTGGTCCTAGGAAGGATGTCACAGCCTTTACTGCTTTTATGCTGCTAAACGTGGTGGGAACTTGCCTAGCTGCTCAACTCGATGGTTTTGACAAAGAAAAGAAGAAAATTAATGAGGGTGCATGGATGCAATACTGGCACAGGGAAATGACAGGAACAGTGGTGAAAGAGAAAACACTGACCTTAGCTTTTGTGACAAACATTGTGGGTTTCAGCTTCCTCTCATGTCCATGAATGAACCAAACATGTTCTCAGTAAAGTTCTGCTAGTGCTCTTGTGGTCCTCTCCTTCATTTTTTAAATCCTTTCAGAAGAAGAAATTATTATAGCATGGATCTTGAATCAACTAGAGGAGATGAAGGCTCAGCGAGTGAACTAATGCAGAGTTAGACTGTGCTAGTTATGGTTTTAGTTTCTGAAGAAGCTGAATTGTGACTATAGTACAGTCAATGATGAAAAAGGAAGACATGTCTGTGTCGACATCATCACAAAGGAATGAGAAAAGCTTCTTTGGGCCGATATGGAGTGATTTCTGGCAACTGAAAACTTTCTTAGTAGAGGAAAAAGCAAAAAGGAAAAGAGTGCCATCAGCCAAGATAACAAACTTGAAAAGAAAACAGAAAAAAAAGTGATCATTCAGGTGTCTCTTATATGCCAGTAACAGTTTGAATTCAACCCTCTCCCAGAAGTTACAACATACATGTGTCCTTTTAACCGGAAAACAGACTTAGGGTAATGTCGATAATTCGCGTGATGTGTTGTAGGCCAAGTAAATGACTGGTGGAGAGGAAAAGCAGCTGCCAATCTGCCGATGAACAATGCATTTATGATGTTGATGATAGGCATGCATGGCAGCCTGCAAATTAGAGAATTTTACTGCTGAGTAACAAAGGCCACGAGGTCTGTCTGTGCTAGACAGAGATTGACCTCATGGTGCTGCTCTCTGAAGAACCACTTACCACGGCTTTTTGTCAACTGATATATGTACTTAGGTTGAGCAACAAGGGATTAAGAAAATCAATTGGAATCGATCTAGTTATTGCGTGTCAAAGTCATCCTTGAGGATGATTAACCTTTTACAAACCTTTTGACAATCTGTGGAATGGCTATTGAAATAAGAGACCGTATATGCATGATAAAAAAGCGGCTGTACCTTGATGCGTTGGTTTCAATGTTTAGGCTGAGCTTTAATCATTCTATTCTTCTTCTACCTTCCTTGTAATTATGATGGCAAGCGCACTAGTTATAGCACCCGGACTAGTAGTTCCTGTAATTTATCTCCTCCGTGTTCGCCCTAGGATGGATTGACAGAGGCGCTGGGGTGAATGAATCGCCTTTTGCCATCTTGTTATGATGGCAAGTATGTAAAGCCTAGATTACGGTGGCATAGATGATCGCTGAGAATGAGAAGAGGGTTCTTGATGAAGCGATGAGAGCCGCTGATAATGCAAGGAGAGATGAGGAGCATCAGAAACTTATTGCAAAAAATAGATAACTCAATAGTCATATGCGATCTCTCCTAGCTTCTTTACCTCGTCCGCTATCACAGGACACTCCAGGGCCCTCTTACTCAGCTGATTAAGTTTCTTTTTAAGGTATGTTCAATTACATATTAATTTTTTTATTTATGAATAATGTATCGTTGGATGCGTATTTTTTTCATATATTAAACCTTACAAAATATATTTATTCTGTTTATATAGTCTACTAATATGTTGATTTAATTTGTATTTTAGGATTCCTCTTTGATATTTTGTTTATCTCTAACTGATCTGATATTTGATTTATGTAACTTTTATTACAATTAAAATTAGTTATACAATTCATGTAAAATATACAATTATATATCATTCTGAACATAGTATATTATATTTTAACTTTTGTAAGTTTTTTATATCGATCTTATTATGAACAGATAGTGTGAGACATCTATATTCATTTGTAAGTTTTTTTATAGTTGAAATTCATATTTGCATACTTTAGTTCTTGATTTTATGTTTAGATAATTTTGTTTATGTATTTAGAGTTTATGTGTGTTTTGATATGTGTGTGGTTGTTTTGGCTATGTTTGGATGTATTTGGTAGCTTTTATAGTTGAAATTCATATTTACATACTTTAGTTCTTGATTTTATGTTTAGATAATTTTGTTTATGTATTTAGAGTTTATGTGTGTTTTGATATGTGTGTGGTTGTTTTGGCTATGTTTGGATGTATTTGGTAGCTTTGAATGTATTGGATATATTTTGTATATGTTTTGATGATTTTATGTGTGTTTTGATATGTATGTGGATGTTATGACTATGTTTGGTAGCTTTGAATATATTGGATGTGTTTTATATCGTTTGTGTATTGTTTTATATGTGTTTTGAATGTATTGGATGTGTTTTGAATGTAGTGGATATTTTATTTTTCGTTTGTACTACTGTGATTGGAAATTATATATATGATATTCCCAAATACAAATCAAACCACAAAGTTTTTTAAATTACCGACGGAAATTGATTTCCATCAGAAGCTAACTGTATTTCCAATGGAAATCGTGATTCAGTTGGAAATTTCCAATGGAAATAGTAATTTCGGTCGGTTTTCCATCGGAAATTTTCAACGGAAATGGTGTTTTCGTCGGAAATTTCCTATGGAATGAGAGTTTCCATCGGAAATTTCTGATGAAAATTACTATTTCGGTCAGAAATTTTCGATGGAAACTCTCATTCCGTCGACCCTATTTTCCGACGAAATCTTAATTCCGTCGAAAAATTTACCGATGGTACAAAATTTCCGTCGATAATTTCTTACTGACGGATCTGACACTGACGAATAAAAATTCCGACGGAATTCTATCGATAAACATATTTATCGACGAAATTTTGTCGGTAGTGCTGATTAATTTTGTAGTGTTTAGTGGTAACTCAATTATTATGCTGGACGAGCGTTGTAATTTTAAGACATAATATTGACTTTATGGTATGACTAATATATATGTTATGTTTTTGCTATGTCATGGTAGCAAGTGATCTCGTGCCTATAATTATGTTAATTTCTAGGGCAATTTACCAAAAGGCGTACCCAAGAATAGATATTTACCAAACAGCGTACCATGGTTTCATTTTCACAAAAGGGCGCACTTAATAATAGTGAACTTCCTCTTATACCCCTCCTGTTATCTACTGTCTTTCTCTTTCTTTCTCTTTCAGTAACAAATTTCGAGACGACTGCAGATACTTTTTTAGACTTTTATTTTAAAATAATATAATATGAAATCGGCGCTAAAAACGTTGTAAGGTAAACATCAAAAAAATATTTCAGTTAACAAATATCTTATCCAACATGATTTAAAAATATAAATAAATAATTTTTATATTTGATTAATAGAGATTAATATATTAAATAATATTTATTATATATATTAATATATATAAAAAATATTAATATCTCATCCCACGCTGTTTATTAATAAATATATTAATAAATATATATAAATATATAAATATATTAATAAATATATTAATATATAAAAAAAATTGAAAAAAAACATTGGCTGAAAATTAAAAAAAAAAGAGCGTGTATTGATTTCAGGCCCACGCTGGGCCTGAAATCAATACATTCAGGCCCAGCGTATTTTTATTTCAGGCCCAGCATGGACCTGAAATTTTTTATTTCAGGCCCATGTTGGGCCTGAAATCTTTTGATTCAGGCCCGACGTGGACTCAAATTTTTTTCTATTTTAAAAATATATTAATATATAAAAAAAACTATCAAAACACTTAATTTCAGATTCAAACACAGGGCCTGAAGTCATCCCAGGAGGGTCTGAAGTCAAATAACTTCAGATCCTATAAATAATTAATTTAATAAATAATAATTAAATATAAAAAAATATTTTTAAAATTAAAAATTTTTTTGTGCCCTGGGCCTTAAGTCATCCGACTTCAGGCCCAAGGAGGGCCTGAAGTCATCAGACTTCAGGCCCTCCTTCATTCATTACAAAATACATAAAAAAAATTTTATAAAAAGGTTTAATATATAATTATATATTATATAGGAGTGGTTTAGGTATATCAGTGAGTTTGGGTGTCGAAGCATCTAATAGGAGTGGTCTAGGAGATGAGATTTTGGGTGCCGAAACATCTAATCTTGTTGTATCACCAATGCTATAGGAGTGGTTTAGGTATATCAGTGAGTTTTGAGCAAAACTCACTGATGGACATACCATATTTGGAATTCTGAAAATCCTATATCAGTAGACAGGGTTGAGCTAGGAGATGAGATTTTGGGTGCCGAAACCTCTAATCTTGTTGTATCACCAATGCTATAGGAGTGGTTTAGGTATATCAGTGAGTTTTGAGCAAAACTCACTGATGGATCTACCATATTTGGAATTTTGGAAACCCTATATCAGTGGACAGGGTTTAGCTAGGAGATGAGATTTTGTATGCCGAAACCTCTAATCTTGTTGTATCACCAATGCTATGGGAGTGGTTTAGGTGTTGGGACCGGGTGCATGTCGACAAGGATACGAGTTCGTAAAATTCAAAATTTTTTACGTGCAGCGGAAGAGTTTGCATAAAATAATTTCCCAAATTATCTTAACTTCGTATCTAGCATGCAACCTTATAGTGTGTTGACATTATCATAAAATAAAACTTTGCGGAAAAGTAAACTAATTTACCAAGTACCTCACGTAACTCGAAGTAAGGGACGAGATCCAACCGTAGCGTCCCTTGGAAGCTCCGCCTCTATTCGCGTCCAGGCCGAGTTCTCTCCGGGATGACTTCGCAAAGTCACGAGTTTTGTGCCGACGAGAACTACTAGATTCTCGGAAGGCACAACTAGAAGAACAAGAGAAAAACAAAGGAAAACTAACCAACGAAGTAACGGAATCGAATTCCGGGAAGAGAGGAGTCGCTATCCGCTTCTTCTTCTTCGTGTTCGGGTTCTCCTTCTTCTTCTTGAAGCTCGCGGCCTCCTCCAAGGAGTCCTTTGTGCACCGGCCCTAATCCTCTAGGGTGGGCGCCGGCCCTAGGCAAGAGAGGAAGGAGGAGTGGAGAGATTAAGAGAGAGAGGGAGAGAATAATTAATCTCTTGATTGAGAAATAAGGGCTAGCCTTTGGTTCCTTTATATAGTAGCAACTCCTTTGCTAAGTCTCCCTCTAAACCGAATTAACGGAATTAGTTATAAGAAATTTATCTTATAAATTTTCTAATTAATTATTCCGTTTAAACCGAGTCTTTATTATAAACCAATTTATAATAAAACTAATTCTTCTTCTCTTTAAATTATGGAATAAAATTTTATAAGAAATTTATAAACTTTCTTATTATGGAAAAATCAATTCATAATTGATTTTATAAAATTAAAATAAACCAATTCATGGATTATTTTAATCTTCCATAAAAGAATAAATTTCTATAAATTTATTTATATAAATTTCTTTATACAAATTTATTTATCCATAATTTATAAAATAAATCGTGCTAGATTTATTTTATTAATTAAACCAAAATTAATTGATTTTCTCCTCTTATTATGGCCGGCCACCAAAGGGGGTTTTGACACCCTCTTTGGCCGGCCAAACCAACCCGAACCGCCGCGAATTAAACTCATTTAATTTGCCCAAAAAGCCTTGAAAAGACTTAGCCATTTTTAGCTTCCATCGCGCCTCTGATAAATTCAGATTCGACTTATTTCTCTTGATCGGAAAATCCAATTTTCAACTCGTTTTAAATCCCTCAGATTACTCGTATTGCGTGTGATTAAATAGGCTTTCGATTTATGTTGGCCGTCTATAATTAACCCATTAATTATAGAACGATCATGAGTGGCACCTAGTAGTACATCATGATCCCCAATTAATCGAAAGATCAACGGTTTGACCTCAGAAGAAATTATTCTGAAACCCTTCAGCAACTCTAATGAATCGTGCCCCATTCCCTTCACCACCTTATACCCACTTGGTTCAAGACACGGTCTATGGTGTCAGTCCCAACTAGGCTGACTACGTCACACCTAGCCCAAGTAGTGTCTTTCTCGTCCTTTGGATTTCTAATTACTCTCATGTATTTTAAAGACTCTCACTCTAAACATGATATACTCTGGCCAGAGGTTTTGAGTAATAATCCGACGATAGGCCTGGGTATACATCTCCTCGCAAGGAGTGGTGAATCCTTTGTAGGCTGTTCAAACATCTTCGGGCACTTCGGCTTATACCCAATCATCCTGGGTCCACACCTTCTTGGAGATGCTTGCTTAAGATGTTAAAGTATAAGTCTCCATGACCAAGATGACTTGAACACCGCAAGTCAAAGGAACATCGCACTTAAGCCGCAGTAAGAACTTCATTGACATATCTACATGTAGATTCCCATATGAAGTCTTACAGCTAGTCACTCCAATGAACTAGTTCCCTTAACTAGCATCCATGTTTATCTCCGGACATCCCAATGTCACCAGCCAGTGAGAATCAGCTGATTAGAGAATAACCCATGCTAGTCTCAACAGAATTGATAGTGTCCATATTTATCAATTCATCGACTAGGGATATTTTCAATACTTCACATTTGCACATTAGAGATAATCACTAGTTGTGATCCCATCACAAATTCTCTTATGCTGTGAGTTGTATTGCGGACATTCAGTAGATAAGTTTAAGATCCCAATCAAATACACAAAACATGTATACTCAAATAGTGAATTATCATTTATTAATATAAATGTTTACATCATAAGGCGATTGCCTTAGGATACTTCTCTCATATCACTAACAAACTCCCACTTGGCCTAATGCCAATCGCTACGGTATCCAATACCACAGGCTCTAACATGACCCTCAAACTTGTTTTGAGGCAAGGCCTTAGTTAAAGGATCCGCTATATTCCTTTCAGTGGGAACTCTCTCAATTTGTATGTCATTCCTACTTATAATCTCTCTGATCAGATGATAGCGTCGAAGTACGTGTTTGGATCGCTGATGAGACCTTGGTTCCTTCGCTTGTGCAATAGCTCCATTGTTGTCGCAGTAAACCGGCACTGCTTCATCAATGGTTGGAACCACGCCAAGTTCGGTGACAAACTTCTTGATCCAGACTGCTTCCTTTGCTGCTTCCGAAGCTGCGATATATTCCGCTTCCGTGGTGGAATCCGCTATGGTGTCTTGTTTGGAACTCTTCCAACTAACTGTGCCTCCATTCAAAGTAAATACGTATCCAGACTGCGATTTGGAGTCATCCTTATCTGTCTGGAAACTGGCATCTGTATACCCACGTATTATCAAATCTCCTTCTCCATATATTAGAAATACATCCTTTGTTCTTCTTAAGTACTTAAGGATTGTTTTAACAGCCGCCCAATGATCCATTCCTGCATCCGACTGGTATCTTCTTGTGACGCTCAAAGCATATGATACATCGGGCCTAGTACATAACATAGCATACATGATAGATCCTATTGCGGATGCATAGGGAATCTTATTCATGCTAATCCTCTCATCTTCTGTGCGCGGACACATAGACTTCGAAAGGTTGATCCCATGCCTGATGGGAAGGTAACCTTTCTTGGATTCCGACATGCTAAACCTTTTTAGCACTCGGTCTATATATGTAGACTGCGAAAGACCAAGCAACCGTTTTGATCTATCTCTATAGATTCTAATCCCAAGGATATAGGTTGCTTCTCCCAGGTCTTTCATGGAGAAAGTTTTGGACAACCAAATCTTAACTGTCTGTAAAACTGATATATCGTTTCCTATAAGTAAGATGTCATCGACATATAATACTAGGAATACGACTGCACTCCCACTAACCTTCTTGTACACACAAGGTTCGTCTGGATTTTGTGAGAAATCAAACTCTTTGATTGTCTCATCAAAACAGATGTTCCAGCTCCTAGATGCTTGCTTCAGTCCATATATGGATCGTCGAAGCTTGCATACTTTGGTTTTATCAACCGATGTGAAACCTTCAGGTTGTATCATGTATACATCCTCAAGCAGGTTTTCATTAAGGAAAGCTGTTTTCACATCCATTTGCCATATCTCATAATCATAATGAGCTGCTATGGCTAGGAGCATCCGAATGGATTTAAGCATAGCTACTGGCGAATAGGTTTCGTCATAATCAACTCCTTGCTTTTGACGATATCCTTTTGCCACTAATCTAGCTTTAAAGGTAACAACATTATCTTCCATGTCGGTTTTCTTCTTGAAAACCCACTTGCACCCTATGGGCTTAATCCCTTCTAGTGGGTTAACCAAGTCCCATACTTGGTTTTCGTACATGGAATCCATTTCCGACTTCATGGCCTCAAGCCATTTGTCACTTTCTGAACTATTCAGAACATCTTCATAACTGATAGGTTCATCATCGCCTATGAGTAACACGTCGTTCGATTCACTTACGAGAAATCCGTATCTCTCTGGAATATTGTGTGTCCTATCAGATCTACGAAGAGGTGGTGTAGTTTTAGGTTCAACTGATAGCTCATCACTATGAGGTATTGGTTGTGGGTCTAAACTAGGTGTCTCTGTAATGTCTATTGGAGTTTCTTGGACTTTATCAAGTTCAATGCCACTCCCACTGTTTTCTTGTAAAAGAAATTCCTTTTCTAGAAATACAGCATGCCTTGAAACAAACACCTTTTGTTCCAAGGGATGATAGAATTGGTAACCCTTCGTTTCCTTAGGGTATCTAATAAATAGACATTTATTAGACTTAGCATCCAATTTGTCTGATACAACCCGCTTCACATAAGCAGGACAACCCCATATCTTAAGGTGAGTTAAGTGAGGTTTCTTACTATTCCAAATCTCATATGGAGTAGTAGAGACTACCTTGGTCGGGACTCTGTTTAGCAAGTAAACAGCTGTCTTTAGTGCATAGCCCCAAAAGGATTTTGGAAGAGTTGCATGATTCATCATAGACCTAACCATGTCCATCAAGGTTCGGTTGCGCCTCTCAGATACACCATTATGCTGTGGTGTATATGGCGGAGTCCATTGGGATAATATCCCATTGTCCCTTAGATAATTTTGAAACTCTTGACTTAAGTATTCACCACCCCGATCGATCGAAGTATTTTAATACTTTTGCCAAGTTGTTTCTCTACTTCATTTCTGAACTCTTTGAATTTATCAAAAGCTTCAGATTTATATTTCATCAAGAACACATACCCGAATCGTGAGTGATCATCGATAAAGGTGATGAAGTAGCTATAGCCTCCTTGTGCAGGAGTTGACATTGGTCCACATACATCGGTATGTATTAGACCAAGCAACTCTCCCACTAGATTACCTTTTCTGGGAAAGGGTAATTTGGTCATCTTGCCTTTTAAGCACGATTCGCATGTATCAAATGAACCGAGTTCAAATGATTCCAAAATTCCACATCGGTGTAATTCGGTCATGCGTTTCTTACTTATATGGCCAAGACGACAGTGCCACGTGTAGGAGTCTATTCGATTATCTATTCGAGCACGTTTGTTGCTAACTTCGATATTGAAAACGTCACTGGATAAATCTAACGTGTAGATGCCATTGCACAAAGTTCCATTCCCATAAAGAACGCCATTTAAAGTTATGTAACAACAATTGTTACTAAAAGTCAAATGATAACCTTTTTCATTCAAACATGAAATAGATACAATGTTCTTTATTAACGAAGGAACGAAATAACAATTATCCAGTTCTAAGATACGTCCAGTTGGGAGCTTTAGCAAATATGTTCCGATGGCAATAGCAGCAATCCTTGCTCAACCCTATACCTAAACCACTGATATACCTAAACCACTCATATAGCATTGGTGATATAGTAAGATTAGAGGTTTCGGCACCCAAAATCTCATCTCCTAGCTCAACCCTATCTACTGATATAGGGTTTTCAGAATTCCAAATATAGTAGGTCTATCAGTGAGTTTTGCTCAAAACTCACTGATATACCTAAACTACTCTTATAACATTAGTGATATAACAAGATTAGAGATTTCGGCACCCAAAATCTCATCTCCTAGATCAACCCTGTCTACTGATATAGAGTTTTCAGAATTCCTAATATGGTAAGTCCATCAGTGAGTTTTGCTCAAAACTCACTGATATACCTAAACCACTCCTATAGCATTGGTGATACAGCAAGATTAGATGTTTCGACACCCAAAATCTCATCTCCTAGACCACTCCTATTAGATGTTTCGGCACCCAAACTCACTGATATACCTAAACCACTCCTATATAATATGTAATTATATATTAAACCCTTTTATAAATTTTTTTTTTATATTTTTTTATATGAATGATGGAGGGCCTGAAGTCCATCAGACTTCAGGCCCCAGGGAACAAAAATATTTTTAATTTTAAAAATATTTTTTTATATTTAATTATTATTTATTAAATTAATTATTTATAGGATCTGAAGTTATTTGACTTCAGACCCTCCTGGGATAATTTCAGGCCCTGTGTTTGAATCTGAAATTAAGTGTTTTGATAGGTTTTTTTATATATTAATATATTTTTAAAATAGAAAAAAAATTTGAGTCCACGTCGGGCCTGAATCAAAAGATTTCAGGCCCAACGTGGGCCTGAAATAAAAAATTTCAGGCCCACGCTGGGCCTGAAAGGTTTGATTTCAGGCCCAGCGTGGGCCTGAAATCAATACACGCTCTTTTTTTTTAATTTTCAGCCAACGTATTTTTTCAAATTTTTTTTATATATTAATATATTTATTAATATATTAATATATTTATATATATTTATTAATATATTTATTAATAAAGAACGTGGGATGAAATATTAATATATTTATTAAATATTATTAATATATTTATTAATATTTTTTATATATATTAATATATATATTAAATATTATTTAATATATTAATTTCTATTAATCAAATATAAAAATTATTTATTTATATTTTAAAATCATGTTGGATGAGATATTTGTTAACTGAAATATTTTTTTGATGTTTACCTTACAACGTTTTCAGCGCCGATTTCATATTATATTATTTTAAAATAAAAATCTGAAAAAGTATCTGTAGTTGTCTCGAAATTTGTTACTGAGAGAGAAGGAGAAAGACAGTAGATAACAGGAAGGGTATAAGAGGAAGTTCACTATTATTAAGTGCGTCCTTTGGTGAAAATGAAACCATGGTATGCTGTTTGGTAAATACCTATTCTTGGATATGCCTTTTGGTAAATTGTCCTAATTTCTAGATAAGTATGCAAACACGATGTTCGGGAATAACACATTGAATGTGATACATGATGAGAATTGATTTGATATATTACCTAGTATCATGGGGCTTTTCATGCATAACTAATGCAATTAGTGTTTTGACTTAAGATTACCACTATCATATTATGAAAAGATCAACGCACTCTAATGCTGGTAGATTGAACCATAGAAAGAGTTACATATACATTTATTGTTGATATATTGTTATCTTTATTGGGATAAGTGATTAATCAACATATAGTAATGAAAGTGTATATCCTATGATGATTCAATGACCACTTTGAAAATTCTATATATAATGGAAATTAGTTGTGGCAAATTCTTATTTCAGATTGGACGTTACCCAATTAATTAATTTTTTATTTTACTTGAGGTAGATTCTCAAGATGGTATTCCGGCCTTCAAGTGGATCACACAATTGTTTGGAATAACTAGTGAATGTCGTATTAGGGCATATTAACACTAATTAAGTCTGAGGGACATATAATGCTATTACTTTGTGACGACCCGTCTTCTCTACTACTAACTTAAGAACGGACGTCACTTTCACTTTTACTTAACTTTACCTTATTCTTAGCCTTAGGTTATAACTACTTGACTTCCCTTAACTTGCTATGAATTTTTTTTTTCTTCCTTCTTTTTTTTTTTCAAAAAAAAACAAAACAACTTTCATTTTATTTGCTTTGCAAAGATTTGACCCCTAGACCTCTTGATTGTAAAACTGAAACACTAACCAGCTGCTCTACACCACTTTCTTTTCAATGGTACTAGTCGACTGGTAGATAGCCAGTCGACTGGTGCATCGAACAGAAGGTTCTGTTCGATATCGCAGTCGACTGGTTCTGAACCAGTCGACTGGCACGCCTGAAAAACCTGCATTTCAGATCTGAAAACTATTTCCTAAGATCCACAAATCATATACTTTCAAGACATACAATGAAACAACTCCAAATCTAAACTCCATACTAGTTTTATAAGCATCTTAACAACTCAAAACGAATCCAATAACTTGAAATTAGGATTTCTACGAAATTTAACAAAACTATCAAAATGTAAGCAAAACACTCTAGAGTTTGTACCAAACATAACCTCTATGCGTAGTTTAAACAAAGTCATTCATTCTACCACTTTAAAACACCAAAACACATGTTCTACAAGACTTAGCCCAAAGATCTCTTCCACGGTTCCGCCGCCACTGAACATCAAAGCAAGTCCCTTCGCCTTCTTAACTTATGCTTTTTCTTTATCCTTATCTGCAATAGAAGGAAAATGCAACTAATAAGCAAATTGCTTAGTAAGTAAATCCTAACTCACAAATCCAACGATAAGGGATAAACATGCTCTTTTCAAAGAATGCTTGCTTCAAAATACATGCACTTGGAAATATTCACACATGAGAACTTTTATGCACTTATCATGCTCAATCATGCTTGAAAACACTTATTAGCCTCAAAACACTTACAACTTAACATGCTCATGATTTCTTTTGAAACTTACTAATGATACATTTCCATACTTTAAAACACTAACTTCTTTGCTCTTTCTCTTTAACATGCTTCTAACATAACCATGTTATCATACATAACAAAACATACACTCAAGGAAAATTGAAACACTTCCATATACTCATATACTTCAAAATAATAATCAACTTTCTCAGGCCTTGACAATGTACCTGGTATCAGTGTACCAATGCGCGCATCCCTAATAGGTTTCGGGGTAGCTAGCCACCGCACCCTATTAGAGCTTCTTTCTAACTTTCTGTGGGCCTCTCTTTTGCCCGGTACATATCACTTTACAAAAGTAAAATACTTTCTTACTCATAATGCTTGTATTTATCAAGCTAAACTTTCTTTTTCATAAATCTTTGCACTACAAAACTTTACCTTTCTCACTTGGAACTTTCATCGAGCACCTTGCGTGCCCTTAACCCAAAACTCATTTTTGAGACTTTTCGAGAACTTAATCTTTCATGCTTAGATCACACACATAACAATCTACTCCAATTCAAATTCTATGATTAAAAACATGTATTCTTTAGAAACTTAAATCACACAATAAATAATATTCTCAAAGCATGCACTTAGATTACAAAATCAAGGTTCTACAACAAGGAAACTACATGCGAAGCTACTCCTATTGCAGGTGAGTGATTTACTTACCCTTTTCTTGAAGAAAACTCACTAAGTATCTCGAAATTCCTAGCATAGGGTTCTTTTCCTCTTCCTTTGCAAGAAAACTCCACTTCTTGGCCCTAGGGAAGAAGCCCTAGGCTCTCCACTCAAGAGGAAGAAGGAGGAAGAAAACCCCTCCTTTTTCCCTGTTTTCGCAGCCCCCTCTCCTTTGCTCGCGCGCGACCTCCCCGAAACCCTAAGGGG
>JAGFNQ010004034.1:323864-390431 GCA_024364735.1 Boesenbergia rotunda
TAAACCCTTCAATTCTCCTCTTTTGACACCATCAAATAGAGTATACCAAACAATTTTAAAACAAAGGCTTCAAAGTAAAACAGGGTGTGACGACCCGCATTAACTTCTCTCCCTTAAAGCGGGCGCCACATTCACTTAACCTTAACTTTACCTTAGTCTTAGCCTTAGGATTACCACTACTTGACTTCCTTTAACTTGCTATGAATTTTTTTTTCTTCCTTCTCTCTTTTTTTTTCAAAAAAAAAATAAAACAACTTTAATTTTGTTAGCTTGGCCAGGAATTGACCCCTAGACCTCTTAGGTCTTGTAAAACTAAAGCACTAACCAACTGCTCTATACCACTTTCTTTTCAATAGTACCAGTCGACTGCTATATAGCCAGTCGACTTGTATCGGTCACAGCAAGTTTCTGGGCGCGGCACCAGTCGACTGGCCTCATGGCAGTCGACTGGTGCATCGAACAGAAAGTTCTGTTCGATATCGCAGTCGACTGGTTCTGAACCAGTCGACTGGCACGCCTGAAAACCTACATTTCAGACCTGAAAACCATCTCCAACAATCCACAAAACATATACTTCCAAGATATACAAAGACACAACTCCATTTCTATACTCTATACTAGTTTTATGAACATTTTAGCAACTCAAAACGAATTCAATAACTTGAAATTAGAATCCTTGCGAGATTTAATAAAACTATCAAAATGTAAGCAAAACACTCTAGAGTTTCTACCAAACTTAACCTCTATGCGTAGTTTAAACAAAGTCATTCCTTCTACCACTTCAAAACACCAAAACACATGTTCTACAAGACTTAGCCCAAAGATCTCTTCCACGGTTCCGCCGCCACTGAACATCAAAGCAAGTCCCTTCGCCTCCTTAACTTATGCTTTTTCTTTACCTTTATCTGCAATAGAAGGAAAATGCAACTAATAAGCAAATTGCTTAGTAAGTAAATCCTAACTCACAAATCCAAATGATAAGGGATAAACATGCTCTTTTCAAAGAATGCTTACTTCCAAAATACATGCACATGGGAAAAACTTACATATACTTATCATGCTCAATCATGTTAAAAACATTACTTGCATAAAACATTTGTAAACTTAACATGCTCATACATTAACACTAACCTCTTTACTCTTACCCTTTATCATGCTTGCAAAGTATCAATGTGAACTTATTGAAATAAAGACATGCACTCAAAGCTAAAACACTTGTAAATACTTATATACTTGAAAATAATATTCAACTTTCTTTAGGCCTTGACATTGTACCATGGTATCAATGTACCAATTGCGCGCTTCTCTAATAGGTTGTGGGGTAGCTAGCCACCACACCCTATTAGAGCTTCTTTCTATCTTTCGGTGGGCCTTCCATTTGCCCGGTATATGTCACTTTCTGAAAATAAAATACTTTCTTACTTACAGCACTTATACTGATCAACTATCTTACTTTCGCATAAACTTTGCACTTAAAACCCTTTGCCTTTCTTACTTGGGACTTTCATCGAGCACCTTGCGTGCCCTTAATCCCAACCTCATTTTTGGGACTCTTCACAAATTAAATCTTATCATGCTTAGCTTACATACACCAAATCTAAACCAATTAAATTTTTATCATGAAAACATGCATCTTTAAGAACTTAAAACACACGCTAACCATAATCTTAATGCATGCATCATAAAATATGGTTCTACAACAAGATCTTACATACGAAAACTACTCCTATTGCAGGTGAGTGATCTACTTACCCTTTTCTTGAAGAAAACTCACTAAGTATCTCGAAATTCCTAGCGTAGGGTTCTTTTCCTCTTCCTTTGCAAGAAAACTTCACCCTTGGCCCTAGGGAAGAAGCCCTAGGTTTTCTACTTCAAGAGGAAGAAGGAGGAAGAAAACTCCCCCTTTCTCCCAGTTTTCGCAACCTCCTCCCTCTGCTCGGGCGGCTTCCCGAAACCCTAAAAGGGGTCTTAACACAACTTAAGTGGAAGTTTAAATACCTCTTCATGAAACGGGCTAAATCAACTATAATATTATTTCGTTTCATCCTTTTCTTTGCTTGATACCCTAGCCCAACTGGTTACTTGGATGCCCTTAAGGCTTTGCTTCCCTTGTGGTCGCGGGATCAAATCCCACCCGACCCCTTATTTTTTTCTTTCTATTTTTAATCCGAAAAAATGCTATAAAATTTCAAAAAATCCCTAATAATACCAGAAAATTATTGGGTGTTACAATCCTCCCTACCTTATAAAAAGTTCGTCCTCAAACTTAGAACAGCTCTGGATACCTTTGCCTCATGCTATCTTCTGACTCCCAGGTTGCCTCTTCATACTTCTGATTCAGCCATAAAACTTTTACTAGTGGTACCACTTTGTTCCTCAGCTTCTTATCTGCTCGATCTATTATCTGAATAGGTCGACTTTCATAACTGAGATCTTCTTGAACTTGTACCATCTGTGGTTTAATCACTTGGTTGGCATCTGGGGTATGCTTCTTTAGCATTGAGACATGGAACACATTGTGTATTGCTGACATCTCTGAGGGTAGCTCCAACTCATAAGCTACTTTGCCAACTCTTTTCGTCACTGGGTAGGGCCCTACGTATCGAGGACTTAGCTTACCTTTCTTGCCAAATCTCATCACACCCTTCATAGGAGCTACTTTGAGGAAAACTGTATCCCCAACTTCAAACTCTAACGGCCTACGGCGTACATCGGCATAACTCTTCTGCCTACTCTGAGCAGTTTCTATTCTCTGGCGGATACTCCTTATAGCTTCTGTGGTATCATCTATGAGGTCAGTCTGTGACTCCATTTCTTTCTTCTCACTACCTTCATACCAACAGAGGGGAGATCTACACCTCCTGCCATAAAGAGCTTCATAGGGTGCCATACCAATAGTAGCCTAATAGCTATTGTTGTAAGCAAATTCAGCTAAACACAAATACTTGCACCAACTACCCTTGAAGTCCAATGCACAAGCTCTGAGCATATCTTCTAGAACCTGATTCACTCTCTTTGTCTGTCCATCAGTCTGGGGATGAAAAGCTGTGCTGAATTTCAGTTTGGTGCCTAACGCTGTCTGTACGTACTCCCAAAAGTGTGAAGTGAAACGACCATCCCTATCAGAGATAATGGTCTTCGGGACTCCGTGTGGTCGGATCACTTCTTGCACATATAACTGGGCTAACTTTTCAATCGAGTGAGACACTCTGATTGCCAAGAAGTGGGCAGACTTGGTCAATCTGTCTACTATCACCCAAATAGCGTCATAGCCATTAGTTGTCTTTGGTAGACCAACTATGAAATCCATGGCTATGTCTTCCCATTTCCACTCTGGAATCTGAATGGGTTGTAGGACACCTCCTGGTCTCTGGTGTTCTGCCTTAACTCTCTGACATGTCAGGCAGATGCTGACATACTTAGCTATGTCTCTCTTCATCCATGACCACCAAAATCTTCTTTTTTCAAATCCTGGTACATCTTAGTGGAACCAGGATGCATTGAGTAGGGAGTTCCATGGGCTTCTTCAAGAATTTTATTTCTCAGCTCTTCATGATTGGGGACACATAAACGGTCAACATAGTAGAGTACCCCACTGTCAGATACTCTAAACTCTTTACTCTCTCCTTCTTGCATCTCTTGCTTGATCCTTTGGATATCAGAATCTTCAACTTGCTCTTTCTGTATTTCTTCAAGCAAAGTTGACTCTAGTGTCAATAGAGCTAGCTGCCCATCAATAATCTCCACTCCATAATCTACTATCTCCTTCTGTAATGGTGGTGCCAATGATGATAAGGACATCAAAGTGGCACAAGTCTTTCTACTCAGTGCATCTGCTACTCTATTTGCCTTACCAGGGTGGTAAAGAATCTCACAGTCATAGTCCTTCACTAACTCGAGCCACCTTCGCTGTCTCATATTGAGGTCTTTCTGAGTGAAGAAATATTTCAGACTCTGGTGATCTGTATAAATCTTACACTGCACTCCATACAAGTAATGCCTCCATATCTTTAGAGCAAAGACTACAGCTGCCAACTCCAGATCATGAGTGGGGTAATTCTTTTCATAGTCCTTGAGTTGCCTGGAAGCATAAGCTATGACTTTGCCTTCTTGCATCAGGACTGCTCCAAGTCCTAGCTTTGATGCATCACTGTATATATCAAAGCTCTTATCACCTTCGGGTACTGTAAGGATAGGAGCGCTGGTCAGTCTCTTCTTCAACTCAAGGAAGCTCTGCTCACAGTCCTCAGTCCACTCATACCTCTTATTCTTTCTGGTAAGGGCTGTAAGTGGAGAGGCTATCTTTGAAAAGTCCTCTACAAACCTTCTGTAGTACCCTGCCAAACCCAGAAAACTTCTGATCTCACTGACATTCTTTGGTCGACTCCAGTTACTAACTGCTTCAATCTTGGCTGGGTCTACCATAATACCTTCCTTGGAAATGATGTGGCCTAGGAAGGCCACCTGATCAAGCCAAAACTCACACTTTGAGAATTTGGCGTACAACTCTTTCTGATGTAAGGTTTGCAATACCATCTTCAGGTGTTCGGCATGTTCTTCCTGAGTCTTTGAATACACTAGGATATCATCAATAAAGACAATGACGAACTTGTCCAGAAAATCCTTGAACACTCTATTCATTAGATCCATAAACGTTGCAGGGGCGTTTGTCACTCCAAAGGGCATGACCACAAACTCATAGTGCCCATATCTTGTACTGAAAGCAGTCCTTGGTACATCACTCTCCTTCACTCTTAGCTGATGGTAACCTGATCGCAGATCTATCTTGGAGAACACTGTGGCTCCCTTCAGCTGATCAAATAAATCATCTATCCTTGGCAAAGGATATCTGTTCTTGATGGTTACTTTATTCAAAGCTCGATAATCTATGCACATTCGCATAGATCCATCTTTCTTCTTGACGAACAATACAGGAGCTCCCCAAGGTGAATGACTAGAGCGGATGAAACCCTTGTCAAGCAGCTCTTGCAATTGTTCTTGCAATTCTTTCAGTTCTGCTGGCGCCATGCGATAAGGTGCCTTCGAAATTGGGTTGGTTCCTGGGGCCAACTCAATTTCAAACTCAATTTCCCGATTGGGAGGGAGTCCTGGTAACTCTTCAGGAAACACCTCAGGATAGTCACAGACTACCCTCACTTCTTCTCTCTTCAACCCTTCTCCTTGACTTGCATCCACTATATGAGCTAGAAAACCATAGCACCCGTTCTCTAACATTCTCTGAGCTTGTAAGGTAGATAAGAACCTTTTTGTCTTTCTCTTTGGGTCTCCAATAAACTCGAATGGAGGTTCTGCTTTTGGTGTGAACTTTACTCTTCTTTTGCGGCATTCAATAGAGGCACTGTACTTACTCAAGAAATCCATCCCTAAGATGATATCATAATCCTTCATGTCAAGGACTACTAAATCACCATAGAGTTCTTGGTTGGAAATTTGAATTAATACAGCTCTTAGCCACTGAGTAGATGCCATGACCTCTCCCGAAGGTAAGGTTGTTAAGAACTTCATCGTTTAACATTTCTGGTGGCCTTTATACTGTTATAAGTCCTTCCGAGGTCTGCGGCCTGCTAACACCGCTAGCCACCTTTAAAGTTATCTCAATCCTTAACATCTTAATCATTAGCCTGACTCTTTCTCTTTCAGTGCCAACTAGCTCTAGGCACATACAAACTAGTCGGTTAAACTTCCTCACTGCTTCATCCACGGATAGTTCTCCAGGTCTGAACTCCGTGAATTCATCATAACGCTTGTTGGTTACTCGCATATGAATGTATTCTTCAAAGAGCTCGATCTCGAAGTCGGCCCATGTCATCTGGCTGACATTTCTCTTGGCCTAGACTCTCTCTCCCATCACAATCTAGCATCTCCAGTAAGGCAGAAGGAGGCACACTTTATATTCTCAACCTCAGGCCAGTCCAGTTGCTCTACTTTGCTTTCCAACGTTTTGAACCATGCTTGAGAATCCCATGGTTCACTTGTGCCTGAGAAGTTCTCTGGCTTCAGTTTCTACCACTAGATGAGGTACGCTTCTTGCCTTACCCCCGCCCCCCTTTGCCGAGACTATAGATGTAACCGATGGATCGTCGGTCACAACTGGTGCCACTACATTCTCTACCAGCGGGGTAATGGGAGCGGCCTACTGGTTAGTCATCATGGTGGCAATAACTTGCTGTTATTCTACTACTTACCCTTTGTAATCGAGCCACCACCTCTAAGAGAGTTGGTGGTGGTACTGACTCTTTCTCTTGCCCTCTAGGAGCTCGCTCCTCATTTTGGGCCTTTCTAGGATGCCCTCTTGGCATTATCTTACTCTATATCATAAAGAGACTAATAACATTACTTCGATAAAGACCTTTCATCAATAAGGGTATTTTATTACTTCACTATCATCCTACTCATATCATCATACTCATATGGCATATGTCATATGTTGGATCGGGTTGGTCCGGCTAGAGGGGGGTGAATAGACGGATAATAAAATAAAGAAATGGAAGGCACTCGTCTTTTAAAAAAAACTTGGTCGCAACTAAGAACGTTGCTTCCAAGGCAGTGGACGCTGAATTAAAATCTCCTTGTGGCGGAGAAGCCTTACAACAAAAGCACGCTAGACTTTAGAGAGAATTACAAGAATGAATTGAATGAATAAAAATGTTGAAACTCTAAGCCTATTTATAGCTTAAGAGAATAAATCTAGATAGTTGATTGTTGATGACTTTTCTCTTGGCCGTTGATCCATGGATGTAATCTGGATGGTTGATCTTGGATGAGATTAACTGCATCCATTGGATTTGATTAAAGGATAATGTAAGATTATCTTTTAAGAAATAAAGTTTTAATTAAAACTTTATCTTTCCACTCGTGTTGGCTGTTTGAATTTCCATGTGGCTATTCTAATCTCTAAGTAGCAATATCGGAATTGCTTTATTGCCATCGCCCTTTATCCCAAATGGTAAGTGGTTTACCGTGGAAGGTTGATGTCTCGGGTTCGATCCTTCTTGGCTCCAAATGATCTTCTCTTTTCTTTTGGGCATTGAACCAGTCTTTTTGAATATTGGCAAGCTTTTAGTGCAATCACCCTTTATCCCAAATGGTAGTTGGGTTAGAGTTTGTTGATGAGGTTTTGGGTTCGATCGATCCTCCTTGGCACTAAATAACTTTTTCTTTTCTTTTGGGCGCTTGGACTAGTCTTTTTGATTCTTCATCTTCTGGGTGATTTCCGGCCAACCGAAGTTAGGCTCACCCGAACCCGACTCCGGCCTTTCGCCCCTCGAGCGTCCTTCCTCCCGGCTTCTCGTCTCTCGGACACCGCGCACGTCCTTCTCGCTCCACCGGTGTACTCTTCCGCAGCTTCCGTGTCCCTCGGATTGTACCAAGCCCGTCGGCTCACTTCCCCGCACAATCCTTCTCATCTGCTACGTCTTACGCTCGACTTCCTCCGTACCTAAGCTCCTGCACACTTAGCAGAGGGATTAAACATACCAGGACCTAACTTAAATCGGTTGATCACATCAAAATCAACCAGGGGTACTTACATCATATCATCATACTATCATCATACTTATCATCATACTATCATCATACTCATATTAGATAGCATATAGTGATCATGCACATAATAGCATATAATAATACTAACATACTTTCTTATCATCATGCACTTACTGATACTAGCAGTCAATGATGAAAATCATACAAAACTATAACATATAAACTTCTTACTTGGCAGGCGGCAGGATTGATGCTTGATGTCAGTGTGGCGGAAGGATGGAACCTCGCTCTGATACCACTCTGTGACGACCCGCCTTAACTTCTCTCCCTTAAAGCGGGCGCCACATTCACTTAACCTTAACTTTACCTTAGTCTTAGCCATAGGATTACCACTATTTGACTTCCTTTAACTTGCTATGAATTTTTTTTTCTTCCTTCTCTCTTTTTTTTTCAAAAAAAAAACAAAACAACTTTAATTTTGTTAGCTTGGCTAGGAATTGACCCCTAGACCTCTTAGTTGTAAAACTAAAGCACTAACCAGCTGCTCTATACCACTTTCTTTTCAATAGTACCAGTCGACTGCTATATAGCCAGTCGACTGGTATCGGTCACAGTAAGTTTCTGGGCGCGGCACCAATCGACTGGCCTCATGGCAGTCGACTGGTGCATCGAACAGAAAGTTCTGTTCGATATCGCAGTCGACTGGTTCTGAACCAGTCGACTGGCACGCCTGAAAACCTACATTTCAGACCTGAAAACCATCTCCAACGATCCACAAAACATATACTTCCAAGATATACAAAGACACAACTCCATTTCTATACTCTATACTAGTTTTATGAACATTTTAGCAACTCAAAACGAATTCAATAACTTGAAATTAGAATCCTTGTGAGATTTAATAAAACTATCAAAATGTAAGCAAAACACTCTAGAGTTTCTACCAAACTTAACCTCTATGCGTAGTTTAAACAAAGTCATTCCTTCTACCACTTCAAAACACTAAAACACATGTTCTACAAGACTTAGCCCAAAGATCTCTTCCACGGTTCCGCCGCCACTGAACATCAAAGCAAGTCCCTTCGCCTCCTTAACTTATGCTTTTTCTTTACCTTTATCTGCAATAGAAGGAAAATGCAACTAATAAGCAAATTGCTTAGTAAGTAAATCCTAACTCACAAATCCAAACGATAAGGGATAAACATGCTCTTTTCAAAGAATGCTTACTTCCAAAATACATGCACATGGGAAAAACTTACATATACTTATCATGGTCAATCATGTTGAAAACATTACTTGCATAAAACATTTGTAAACTTAACATGCTCATACATTAACACTAACCTCTTTACTCTTACCCTTTATCATGCTTGCAAAGTATCAATGTGAACTTATTGAAATAAAGACATGTACTCAAAGGTAAAACACTTGTAAATACTTATATACTTGAAAATAATATTCAACTTTCTTTAGGCCTTGACATTGTACCATGGTATCAATGTACCAATTGTGCGCTTCTCTAATAGGTTGTGGGGTAGCTAGCCACTACACCCTATTAGAGCTTCTTTCTATCTTTCGGTGGGCCTTCCATTTGCCCGGTACATGTCACTTTCTGAAAATAAAATACTTTCTTACTTACAGCACTTATACTGATCAACTATCTTACTTTCGCATAAACTTTGCACTTAAAACCCTTTGCCTTTCTTACTTGGGACTTTCATCGAGCACCTTGCGTGCCCTTAATCCCAACCTCATTTTTGGGACTCTTCACAAATTAAATCTTATCATGCTTAGCTTACATACACCAAATCTAAACCAATTAAATTTTTATCATGAAAACATGCATCTTTAAGAACTTAAAACACACGCTAACCATAATCTTAATGCATGCATCATAAAACATGGTTCTACAACAAGATCTTACATACGAAAACTACTCCTATTGCAGGTGAGTGATCTACTTACCCTTTTCTTGAAGAAAACTCACTAAGTATCTCGAAATTCCTAGCGTAGGGTTCTTTTCCTCTTCCTTTGCAAGAAAATTTCACCCTTGGCCCTAGGGAAGAAGCCCTAGGTTTTCTACTTCAAGAGGAAGAAGAAGGAGGAAGAAAACTCCCCCTTTCTCCCTATTTTCGCAACCTCCTCCCTCTGCTCGTGCGGCTTCCCGAAACCCTAAAAGGGGTCTTAACACAACTTAAGTGGAAGTTTAAATACCTCTTCATGAAACGGGCTAAATCAACTATAATATTATTTCGTTTCATCCTTTTCTGTACTTGATACCCTAGCCCAGCTGGTTACTTGGATGCCCTTAAGGCTTTGCTTCCCTTGTGGTCGCGGGATTAAATCCCACCCGACCCTTTATTTTTTTCTTTCTATTTTTAATCCAAAAAAAATGCTATAAAATTCCGAAAAATCCCTAATAATACCAGAAAATTATTGGGTGTTACACAGGGTATACAGTTTTTTCTGAAAAATTTAGCCAAAATCAGTAAATCAGAGTACCAGTCGACTAGCCTCAATGAAATTCGAAGAGGCAGTAGGATCAGTCGACTGGTGTCCTTACCAGTCAACTAACACATTTCTAATTTGAATTTCAAACTTCTGAGCTGAATTTCAGAAACGAATATAAAATTTCAAAAAAATTGAAAAATTATAAGATTTTGCAAACATATTTCTTAAACTATTTGTCAATATGGAAAAATAAGTTTACATGAAAAAACAAAGTATTTTTGAATTCCTAACCAAAACTTAAAAACTTTAGAAAACCCTTAAGTTTGAATCAACTTTGAAATCTAGTTTTGAAATCATATGTTTTTCAAATCAGTACATCAGCAATTAAAACATAGAATTATTTTCAAAATATTTGAAATATCTATTATGATCTATGGATAAGATGTTCATTAATTAAACATTTACTTTCCCTATAGTTGGTCTATTATTACTTAAATGATACATCTAATAACTCATAAAAATTTCATAAGCACAAGTGAATTATATATATCATCCTAACATCTCATATGCATAAATAAAATCATGAATCAAGTCATTATGAGATGTATTAAAGGTAATCTCTACTTAACCCATTTGATCATGAATATATTTAGGCTATGTGCTCCCTCTTTAAGGGCTCAAGTCAATCATTTTTTCAAAAATTTAAAATTAGTGTTCATAGTTGGCTAACCCTAAATCTTCTAACCCTTGAGGATTGACTTTGGCATCCAATAGAGATTCTTTCTAATTGGGTTAACCAAATATTCCTTGGGGATCCATTTTCTATCAATGGTCTTAGTTTTTTGTTGACATCTAGCAAGCAAGCAATGATAGACTTTTTCATTGTTTGGTTGACCATATCCTAGTCCAGTTTTCTTGAAGCTTGCTCTTTGGCTCTTAATAATCATATTTAGAGTATTGGAGCCAACTTTAAATTTCCTAAGAGTCTTAGTAAGGTCATCTACCTTTTCCTTTAATTCCCTATTTTTCTCTTCTAAACATGAATCATTTAGGCTAGAAGAAGAGGAAGCATGCATGTCATTTTCAGGGATTCAAATTTTTCTCTAAGCATGCAAATATTATATTTCAAATATTTTATTTTCTTTCAAGTCTTGAATAAATCATCATTAGTGCTAGAAATTATTTTAACTAAAGTGGTAGTGGGTAGTTTGTATACGACACTTACCGAGATGTCCGAATCTATAGTTGAGCCTCCCCCTTCACTTGAGTTCCCTTCATCTTTGTAGGATCGGCGTCCGTCGATAGGGGATGAATATCGACTCGAGCGATTTGCCAGAATTTCGTCGGAAATCTTCATTTAATCATCTTTCTATCAGGGTTAGTACGCACTGGAAAATAGAATAAAAGAAAGACAAAAGAAGAAGATAAACACGCAGGATTTACTTGGTTCCCAACCCCGTAGGGTCAGTACATCCAAGGCCTAAGCACTCAATCGTGAGTCCACTAGTGGTTTCCTTTCTAGACTTTCCGAAGGTGGAGAAACCCATCTTACAGTTCAAATTACAAACAAAGAATGAATAAACTAACTCGTAAATAAAATGCAAACCAAACGGAAAAAGAAGATTCGGCCAATCCGGAAGTCCGAAGTGCAGCACACTTCCTCCTGGAGCCTCCTTGGTCGCAGAGCTTTGACTTGACCATGTTTGCTTCACACAGACTACTTTAGCGGATGTGAAAGTTGATGTCCTGAGATGAGGGGTCGAACCCCTTTATATACAAGCTTCTTGGGGGCCTGAGGCTTATGGGGCGCCTGCCACGTGTGGTCAAACTTCATGCGAACCATCGAAATCGCTGCAGGAGATAAGCCAGGCCTTCCCAGGTGCCTGAGACCTTCCTAGGTGCCTGGGAAGCCACAGGTGCCAGGCGCCTGGGATGGGCTGCCCCCAACTGGAGCACCCAACATACCTTGGGCGCCTGATTCAAGTCAGGCGCCCAGGATGTTCTTCCCAAGTTCCTTTTCTCCTGCGTTTGCTCTCCTATCTTGCCTTCAACTCCAGGTACCTACAAGACAACAAATACAAGAAAAAAATACAAATAATTTTAGCCTTAACTTATTAGATTTGACTTTGGATTTCACCCGAAATCCTAGGTCGAATCGACGACTAATGTTCCCTTTCCCGGGGAACGCGTCCTCACCTACTCCACACTGGAGAAATTACTTTTGCCAACCAGGACCTCCGGTTGGACTTTCGCTCAGTCTCCGTGAACCCGAATCTTGAGACGTCCGACCTCGACCCGTCTCTACTTTTGTCCACGATTCCCGCTCGACTAAAACTTTTGTCAACCGAGACATCCGCTGGACTTTTGCTCGGCCTCCGAGAACTCGGATCTCGAGACGTCCGACCTCGACCCATCTCTACTTCTGTCCGTCATCCTCGCTCGTCAAAGACTCCGTTGCCCAATCCCCGACCAGGACTTAGTGCTCAGTCCCCTCGGACCATGACTTCGTGCCCATTTCCACTCACCAGGACTTAGTCCACCTAGCTTCACTCACTAGGACCCAGCTTCACTCACTAGGATTTCTTCCACCTAGCTTCCCTTGCTAGGACCCAACTTCACTCACCAGGATTTAGTTCACTCAACTTCACTCACTAGAATTTCTTCCACTAAAATCACTCCTTTGCTAGTCATCATGATCTTGACTAGACTTCCTCCAATCTTCAGGTAAATATAATCCCAAACCTCAAGTTCGGTTTGGTTTAATCCCTTAGTCAAACTGACCAACCCTGAGTTCTATTCATTCTGC
This sequence comes from Boesenbergia rotunda, assembly GCA_024364735.1. NCBI lineage: Eukaryota > Viridiplantae > Streptophyta > Magnoliopsida > Zingiberales > Zingiberaceae > Boesenbergia > Boesenbergia rotunda. The sequence goes on from JAGFNQ010004034.1 coordinate 336,628, forward strand.
CAAACATCAGATCCTATTTGGCTAATCCTTTGTTAAACTGATCAAACCTAGGTTTACCCTACCAAACATGAGGTCCTATTTGGTTTAACCCTTGATCACTTTGACCACCCTTAATATATTATCTAACATATGTAATGTCACTAAGTTTAGTATATTGTCAAACATTGAAACCCTAGAGGATGACTATTCATCACTGATGCATTTTGCACCAATATTTTGATGTTTGACAATATCTTAAGTTTGATTAGGTCTACTGGTTCTAGGTTTAACAGTTGGGAGAAATCGAAAAAAAAATCTAACTTAAGTCTCTCTCCCCCTTTGTCACACATCAAAAGAAAATAACAAAAGAGAAAATTTTGCACCAACAACAAAAAAAATTAACTTAAGTCTTTCTCCGTTTTTTAAGATAATTTCTCTCCTCCTTTTGAAAATACTTAAGATATATATATTTTTTTGAAAAATGATTTTCAAAACTCTCCCTCATTAAAAAAAACTAAGTACTTGTTCTAAAAAAATATTCTAAATGACACTTTTAAAAAATGTTGCACCAACAATATGTGATTTTTTTTTTGTTTTAAAACATTTGAACTTCCCTAAGTATGACACAATCCTAGAAATCTTGTTGATCACAAGAAAATTCCTATGTGTCTTAGGGATTTTCCATAAAGGAATATTTTTAACGGAATTTGGTTTTGAAAAAATAATAATTTTCTTGATTTGGTTTCTTTTCCAGTCAGACATAATCCTAGGAAACCTTATTAACTGCAAGGAAAATTTTTCTAAGTATCTTGGAAATTTTTTCAAGCTCAAGTAAAAATTATTTTCTAGATAAAAAAATAAAAGATTTTCGAAACAAGTTTTGAAAAATGATAATATAATATTTTCAACAATATTTAAAAGATAAAAATATTTTCAAGATGAGTTTTGAAAAGAAAATATTATGATTTCAAATGATTTTGAAAGATAGTGTATGAAAACATAATATTTTTGAAACTTTTGATAGTTCTTTTAATTTGACCTCCCCCTAAACTTGACACAGTCCTAGGAAGCTTATTAACTACAAGTTGATCTTCCTCTGAGTTTTAGGGTTTGATGCAAATGAAAAGTGTTTAAAACATTTAGAAGCATTTTGAAATAATCAGGAATAATATATTAATTTCCTTTGACTTAGACTCCCCCTAAGTTTAACATAATCTTAGGAATTCTTATATATCATAAAGAAAACTTCCTATGTGTCTTTATAGTTCATCCAAATCAAAAGAGCAATTTGAAAGAATTTTTTGAAAAAATATGATAATTTTCAATGAAATAAGTTTTGAAAAATAATATGAAATAAGTTTTTGAAAAAGAATTTTTTGAAATGCATTTTGAAAGAAATGATAATAATTTTTAAAGCACAAACCATTTTGAATGATATGAATTTTTGAAAGAGTAATTTTGAAAAATAGTTTTCTAAAACTAAAAATCTGGAAAAAATATAGACTCCCCCTCAACCTGACACCTTCTGGCTACCCTTGTTAACTACAAGGACCTATACCTAAGTGTCTTAAGGGACTTTAGTGTTGACCTAGAAGGTTTGTGTCTAAGTGTAAGTCAAATAGCTTTCGAAAAGATATAATTTTTGAAAATGTATTTATAAATAGACACTCAATCAAGTATGAAATTCATAAAAATATTATTTTAAAAATAGATTTTTAAGAACATATCCTAAAGATTTTGAAAACATTTTGAAAGACATTTGTCAATTAATTAGTCCTTAATATCTCACTCATTCTCAGTGTCGCAATACAAACAAGCTCGGTTGCCTTATAGGTATTTGTGAGATGTTTGAATATTTTTTCTCAATTAAATTTATAGATAGCTTGATCTTGAGTTAGATTCAAGTTTAGTCAATTAGTAGCTTAAAAGTAATTTTCAATAATCGGCTTCCAGGTCTTGGCGAGGCACAGAGACCTTCTTTGGTCGTAGCCTTATTGGATCATCAACCCTTTCCTTAGACAAAACCTTTTAAAGAAAGAATACTTTTAATTTACTTTTTGAAAAACTCTGGTCTAACTAGTCTAGAATGTAGCGAGGTAGCTTCGGTTAGTTTCACTTAGCTAGGTCGACAAAGTTGGGTACTCCTTACCCTTCCTGACTGTTGATGCAGAATGCACCCAAGTCAAACCTGTGTTTTGATAATGGCAACATAGGTCAAAAGTTAAGTCCTTCTTGTTTTCTAACAAGTTAATCTAGTGTGCAGTGAAAGCCCTAGCGAAGGACTGCTAGGCACTGGCGAAGGAATGCCAGGGCAAAAAGCCCTAGCAAAGGGCTGCTAGGCACTGGCGAAGGAATGCCAGGGCAAAAAGCCCTAGCAAAGGACTGCTAGGCACTGGCGAAGGAATGCCAGAGTCAAAAGACCTAGCGAAGGACTGCTAGGCACCGGGCGAAGGACAGCTCGGCATCCAAGCCCTAACAAAGGACCGTCAGGCAAAAGTCCAACCAAGGGAGCGGTTGGCATCAGGTAAATTCTCCCGAGAGGAGTAGGTGAGGACGCGTTCCCCGTCGAGGGAACAGTAGGCGTCGGTTCGACCTAGGACTCCATTTTGGAGACCAAAGTCAGAACCAAGACAGCTAAGGCTGTATAAAATAAATAATTAATTGTGTTATTGTGTTTTGGACTAACCCTGGATGCAGGACCGAAGGAACGTGTGTCTGCAACTCAGAGAGCCTCAAAGGAGTGAGGCAGCAGCTGAGTAAGGCGCCCTGAGTGTCCAGGGCGCCCTCAAGGTGAACCAAAACCAAGCGAAGCAAAAAGGGCTTCAGCTGCTTACTGGGCAAGGCGCCCTCAGCAGCGAAGGCGCCCTCGTCAGCGAAGGCGCCCTCAGCAGCCAAGGCGCCTCCAGCCCAAGACTGCGAAGCTCCAGCCTTATCCACAGCCGAGATTTCTGCGCGGAAGAAGTCAGCCAAGGCGCCCTCTACGACCAAGGCGCCCCCGTGGTCAAACTTAATCCCTGTTCGAGCGGGATAGAAGTTGACCGAGCAATCTGCGGATCGCCTGACACGTGGCAGGGCGCCCCCGACGTCCAGGGCGCCCTAGGTGCTATAAATAGCACCCCTCGACCCCAAGCTTCAAAAAAACTTCATACCAAAGCTTCCATACTCTTCTGTGCTCACGCCTTGTTCCAGAAACTGCCCAACTCGAGCGACGACGTCCTGCTGCTCCGGAAAGTCAACCTACAACCGGACGTCGGTAACAGAAGAAATTTCGTTTAAAAAGTTTATAGTGCTATACTTGTAAATCTCTTTCTGTAAACTGATTTTGCGTTCATATAGAATTGCCCAAAGTAAACGATCAACGATCGTGGGCCTTGGAGTAGGAGTCGACCTAGGCTCCGAACCAAGTAAAAAATACTGTGTTCGCGTGTGTTATTTATTTCCGCTGTGCAAATTACTCTCTCCATAAATTCGAAAAGTTTTGTCGATATTCACCCCCCCTCTATCGACTCTATCGATCCAACAAGTGGTATCAGAGCGGGGTTATTCAAACTTGGTGCAACCACCAGTTTGAAAATTTCTTTTCGGATTTTCGAATTTTTTTTAAATTTTTTTTCGTTAATCGAGGTTGGTGCAACACCCCTCGATATTTTATTTCCTAATCCAGCACTACTAATCCAAGACCTAGTCTTGGAAAATTTGTTCTTCTGTTAGTTTTTTTGTTATAGATCCAATGGCCATGCAAGAGGGATTCAGCACCGCCAGACCTCCACTTTTCAGTGGAGAAGACTTTTCTTACTGGAAAAGTCGTATGGAGGTCCACCTGAAAACTCAGGTGGATATGTGGATCATCATCCAGTCCGGTCTGGAGATCCCCCGAAACGCTGAAGGACAACCACAAAGCTACTCCGAATGGGACAACTCCCTTAAACGCAAGATAGAAGCCGACGCAAAAGCGACACAAACCCTACAATGCGGGCTGACAAAGGAAGAGCTGAACCGCGTGGGCCCCTTCAATAGTGCAAAGGAGCTATGGACAAAACTGATCGAGCTGCACGAAGGGACTTCAGATACTCGGATCAGCAAGCGGGATCTGCTACTAAACAAACTCTACACTATCAAGATGGCCGACAACGAAACAGCAGCCCAGCTCCACGCACGAATCCAAGAGGTAATGAACGGTCTTCACACAATAGGTCACAAGGTTGAAAACCGTGACCTAATAAGGTATGCTCTAAACGCCTTCCCTAGAAACACCTTGTGGGCATCTATGGTAGATGCATACAAGGTCTCTAGGGATCTTTCTAAAATAAAATTAGACGAATTATTTTCTGAACTAGAACTGCACGAACAAACTAACACCAATATGGTTGAGAAAGGTATTGCTTTTCTTGCAGGCAAGACTGGAAGAACAACGAAGAAGAAGCCTGAACCTGAAACCGAATCTAACTCAGACTCAGATTCAGAAGAAGAAGATAGAGATCAAACTAAGCTGGTCCGGCTCGCTCGAAGCTACTACAAGGAGCTGAAGAACCGAACCAACAAACGAAAAACCGGCCGAAGAAAGGACGAACCAACTGAACCAGCAAACAAGCCCAATGTGACCTGCTACGAGTGCAAGAAAAAGGGCCACTACAAGTCAGAGTGCCCTAACCTAAAGGAGACTAAAAAGCCGAGAAGAAAGAAGGCACTGCAAGCAACCTGGGACGAGTCTTCCTCAGAAGAAGAAGAAGAGGCACCCCAGTCCAACCTCCTAGCTCTGACCGCCTCAGATAAAGTCGAGACAGAATCAGAATCAGAACAAGAGGACGGCGAGCTGACCTTCACAGAAGACGGAGAAATTAAGGTAACTGGTTTTAATAGATTACAGTTAACTGAATTGATTTCTTTTCTTTCTCGAGATTTGGCAAAAGCCAAACTCCGGGTCGAAACCCTCCGACAGGAAGTAAAACTCCTGAAAGAGGGAGCTGACTCTAAACCCTTAACCGAGAAGATTCAGGAAGGAACTCCTACTCAAGTTGAAAAACTTGAAAAGGAGAACTCCTCCCTGAAAACTCAGGTTAAGGATTTTAGAACAGCTTTAGAACGATTTACATCTGGTTCCAAGGGTCTTGACATGATCCTTGGAAAACAGAAATCAGTTCTAAATCGATCCGGACTTGGCTACCGAACCAAATCCCGACAAAGATCATATTTGACTGTACTGAATCAGTCCAGAGGAAAAATTCAGGCATGGGTACCTAAACTGTGCCTGAACCAACCTACTGGATCAAATCAGTATTGGATCCCCAAGGACAAGATTCACATCTTGCCCAACCATCACCGTGGCTTTAGTCCAGGGGGAGCCAAACTGAAAACTATTTTTATTATTAGATAAACATGTTATTCTTGATTTAATTGCTTGATTGATTGATTATTTATTTTCTGCAATATACCATGCTTAGACTTAGGCTAGCTTAAGGACTAAACAAACTTAGCTGAAATTTGACAACATAGTATTGGGTGGAGGTGAGATGATAGTACGTTGGGGAAACCAATTCTAATAAGATCAAGTTTACTTGGTCTCTTTAGACTGGTGAAACCAGCCGAAGCTACCGATCCAAAACCCAAACTAGTTAGACCAGAAATTTTTCAAAAAATAATTTTGAAAATGAAATTTCATTAAAAGGCTTTGTCAAGGAAAGGGTGGATGATCCCATAAGGCTTCGGCCAAAGAAGGCCTAGTGCCTCGCCAAGACCTGGAAGCCAATTTTTGAAATTCAATTTCAAATTAATTTTTGTCAAATTCGAATCTAACACAAAACTTCAGCTAAGTATAGATTTAAACATCTCTTCAAAAATTTCAAAATTAATTAATTAAGTTTTTCAAAATTTAATTATCCTTCAAAATTTTCAAAATTTTCAAAATTATCAAAACCTATCTCACAAAACCTATAAGATTAACGTGATTGAAAAACCATAGATTCGGGTGAGACAGTAAAATTAAGACTAAATTATGACTCCTTTAAATACCTGTGTTGCAGTAAAATTCTATATTTCAAACCATGGTCAACATAGTCAAACCACGGTCAACATAGTCAAACCATGGTCAACATAAGTCAAACCACGGTCAAATCAGGTCAAGTCTGGTCAAATGCACTCCCTTAGAGTTCAAAGCTAGTCCTTAGGGCGCCCAAATCCGTGTGGGCGCCCCAAGGCTGGTCAAAAAGTACCTCTGCCACTGCACGCTGACCAGGGCGCCCTGGAGCTTCAGGGCGCCTTGGGATACCCCTTTGTTGGTCAAAAGCTGCCAAAAGGCAGCTGCAGCTCTGGGTGGAGGCGCCCTCCTCAGTCAAGGCGCCCTCCCACAGTCCTTTCACGGCAGAAAGCTGCCGAAAGGTAACTGCAGGCCTGGTCAAGGCGCCCTCACTGGTAAGGGCGCCCTCACCAGTCAAGGCGCCCTCCCGGGGAAGGGCGCCCAAACTGCCTATAAAAAGGGGCTCCCTTCCCCTTCTTCTCTTCACACCCAAAACACTTCTTCTCCTCAACTATCTACCTTCCAAGAGATCTTGCAACCCTCTCAAGCTCTCAAGCCCTCATCTTCAACAATGCCTCCCCGAGCAAACCGGTATAATTTATTGTTTTTGTTAATTTCTTTTCAATTTTGTATTAAATGCACACTCTCTTTAAGTATACATTCCTTCTCTTAGAAGACGTCGACCTAATCAGGCAGAACCCGGTACTCAACCTAGTCCTGATCCTAGGTTTCCCAATTTAGAATTGTGTAACAAGTTCGCTCGTACCACCTATAAACCTATCAAAACGAGCTACTTGAATAGGCTATTCTTCACCCAATCCTGTCCCCTAGCTATGAACGTTATAAACCACTACCAACTAGACAATCTCGTATTCTGCACTCACCCAATCAATACTTCCTTATGTGCAGAATTTTACAATAATATCATTAGACAGGATAATCTCATGTTCTCCACCATGGTTCAAGGTATTCCCTTAACCATCACACCAACATTACTGAACCGATTTCTAGGACTACGACCCTCGCAGTCCATCTTCTGTTGTTATCCTCCTAGGGAGCCTCCCTTTGATGCTCCCTATTCTCACATCACCTTAGATACATTACACTCATACTTCTTTAGGCAACCAGTGGCCAGACGATTCCAGTCAGTCGACTTAGAGGTTCAGGACTACGCCCTATACAGGGTCTTAGTCCGATGTATTCTGCCATTATCCACCAGGGACGTCACCACTATGCGACCATTCCATACCTTTCTCCTGTACGCCCTGATTCACCAGCTAGATATTGATATAGGGCTTCATATGTTTCACACTATCCTACACGCATCCAGTGTGACCACGCAAGGGCGGGTACGCACACCCTACTGCCACATTGTCACATCCCTATTACATTACCATGGTAGGAACATTACCGAGGGAGAAATGGCCGATCTAACCGACTACGATGAAATAGGCTATAGAAACTTCGCCCTAGCAGGTATAGAGGTGTCCGGTACCGGGGTCCTGTCCTGGAGACGTCGGAGAGCAGCTCCCCAGATTGATTCGGACGAGGAAGTTGAGTACGACGTCGCAGATGTAGCAGCAGAAGCCCGAGCCCATATAGACGAGCCCCCTCCACCGACACTCTACGAGAGAGTGACCCGTATGGAGACACAGATACAGAGTCTCCGAGAGGAGGTCGAGGCCTCTCACATAGATCAGATGGACGCTCGCCGAGCTGATAGAGAAGTAGCTGATGCACGATTCTTACAGATGATGGCACGATTCGATGCGTGGCAGCCGGGTCCATCTGATCACCCCGGTCCTTCATCTTAGATTCACTTAGCATTGTACCTATTTGACTACCCCTACTCAGTAGGGTTAACTTGTGCTTGACTGTTGACTATGTTGAAACTAGAGTACCTGCTTTTATTTTATGATGACTAATTTATGATTATTGGTTTCTTGTCAATTAGTTAGGATTGTGCTTTGTAGAATAGAGAAACTCAATATTTTTGCTCTACCTTTTTTTAAAATTGTTTCTAAAAATAGAATTTGAAAAATTGCTTTACTTAATTTTAAAATCAATTTTTTTTCACTTTCGACTTAGTTTTATTTAAAAACTACCCCCTTTCAAAACTAGGGATTTTTCGAAAATGGACTTAGGCTAGGCCCTAACCCTAGAACTGCATGCACCTATAGACTTAGAAGCCAGCATCTCACAAGCACCTTAGGGTACTTATGATTGATAACCTAGAAAGGGTTGAGATGCTTAGGTCTTTGCCTTAATTCAAGATGCTTTAAGTCAGTGCATCTGCAGTAATTGGGGCACTAAATACAACTTATACAGCAATCAAGTTAAGTGTCAAGCTTAGAAAATCTAACTTGAACAGAAACACTTAACTTGACTAACCCTAGCAAAAACTACTGTATATAACAGTTAGTAAGTAGCTAATTGGGTTAGACAGGTCCCTACAGACAAAAATTGATTGATCTAGTGTAAATCAAACTGGTTCAGTACAGCAAATTATTATTTATTTTAATTCATGCTATATTTATCTGTTTTGATATATGGCAAAGGGGGAGATAGAGATAGGAAAGAGAAAAATTATTTTTTTCTAAATTTTTCCTTTATTCAAAAAGTTTCAAAATTCTTTACTTAAAGCTTTCAAAATTTTGCTAAGTACTCTAGCTTCAAAATTCTTTACTTAAAGCTTTCAAAATTTTGCTAAGTACTCTAGCTTCAAAATTCTTTACTTAAAGCTTTCAAAATTTTGCTAAGTACTCTAGCTTCAAAATTCTTTACTTAAAGCTTTCAAAATTTTGCTAAGTACTCTAGCCTCAAAATTCTTTACTTAAAGCTTTCAAAATTTTGCAAAGTACTCTAGCTTCAAAATTTTGTTTCAAGCCTTCAAATTTTGCAAAGTACTCTAGCCTTTCAAAAGGTTTCTACTTAAGCTTGTCAAAATACTTAAAGCTTTCAAATTTTGCAAAGTACTCTAGCTTCAAAATTTTTGCTTCAAGCTTTCAAATTTTGCAAAGTACTCTAGCCTTTCAAAAGGTTTCTACTTAAGCTTGTCAAAATTATTTTTACTCTAAAGCTAAAGTTTTTCAAAATTGTTAAGTACTAAAGTGTCTCAAAACCTACTAAGTACTTAAGCTTGTTATATCCTACCGAGTATTTAAGCTAACATTTTGAGTATTGTAAAACTTAAGACTTTAAACTCAAATTATGCTTTAAAAACTCTACTATGTATTTTTAAGTTACTTCTAAGTACCTAAAACTTAAGCACAAGTAAAGTTTTTAAAACCCCACGAATTTTTGAAAAACATAGGGGGAGATTCCTTCCAGGGGGAGGGAACAAAAGTTAAAACTTTTTCATGTCTTGCTTAAACTTAACTTTTTGAACTAGGGTTGCCATAAATCAAAAAGGGGGAGATTGTTGGTGCAGAATGCACCCAAGTCAAACCTGTGTTTTGATAATGGCAACATAGGTCAAAAGTTAAGTCCTTCTTGTTTTCTAACAAGTTAATCTAGTGTGCAGTGAAAACCCTAGCGAAGGACTGCTAGGCACTGGTGAAGGAATGCCAGGGCAAAAAGCCCTAGCAAAGGACTGCTAGGCACTGGCGAAGGAATGCCAGGGCAAAAAGCCCTAGCAAAGGACTGCTAGGCACTGGCGAAGGAATGCCAGAGTCAAAAGACCTAGCGAAGGACTGCTAGGCACCGGGCGAAGGACAGCTCGGCATCCAAGCCCTAACAAAGGACCGTCAGGCAAAAGTCCAACCAAGGGAGCGGTTAGCATCAGGTAAATTCTCCCGAGAGGAGTAGGTGAGGACGCGTTCCCCGTCGAGGGAACAGTAGGCGTCGGTTCGACCTAGGACTCCATTTTGAAGACCAAAGTCAGAACCAAGACAGCTAAGGCTGTATAAAATAAATAATTAATTGTGTTATTGTGTTTTGGACTAACCTTGGATGCAGGACCGAAGGAACGTGTGTCTGCAACTCAGAGAGCCTCAAAGGAGTGAGGCAGCAGCTGAGTAAGGTGCCCTGAGTGTCCAGGGCGCCCTCAAGGTGAACCAAAACCAAGCGAAGCAAAAAGGGCTTCAGCTGCTTACTGGGCAAGGCGCCCTCAGCAGCGAAGGCGCCCTCGTCAGCGAAGGCGCCCTCAGCAACCAAGGCGCCTCCAGCCCAAGACTGCGAAGCTCCAGCCTTATCCACAGACGAGATTTCTGCGCGGAAGAAGTCAGCCAAGGTGCCCTCTACGACCAAGGCGCCCCCGTGGTCAAACTTAATCCCTGTTCGAGCGGGATAGAAGTTGACCGAGCAATCTGCGGATCGCCTGACACGTGGCAGGGCGCCCCCGACGTCCAGGGCGCCCTAGGTGCTATAAATAGCACCCCTCGACCCCAAGCTTCAAAAAACTTCATACAAAAGCTTCCATACTCTTCTGTGCTCACGCCTTGTTCCAGAAACTGCCCAACTCGAGCGACGACGTCCTGCTGCTCCGGAAAGTCAACCTACAACCGGACGTCGGTAACAGAAGAAATTTCGTTTAAAAGTTTATAGTGCTATACTTGTAAATCTCTTTCTGTAAACTGATTTTGCGTTCATATAGAATTGCCCAAAGTAAACGATCAACGATCGTGGGCCTTGGAGTAAGAGTCGACCTAGGCTCCGAACCAAGTAAAAAATACTGTGTTCGCGTGTGTTATTTATTTCCGCTGTGCAAATTACTCTCTCCATAAATTCGAAAAGTTTTGTCGATATTCACCCCCCCCCTCTATCGACTCTATCGATCCAACACTGACTTCCTAGACCAAGATTCATTAACGTACTATCATCTCACCCCACCCTGGTACTAGGTTAGGCAAATATCAACCAATCTTTTTCCTATCTAACCATTCTAAATGATGCAGAAAAAAATAAACATGGATGACATAACAAATATATAAGAAAAAAATAAGCAGATGCATGACCATGACATTTATGCATGAATCAATCATGTCAAATTATTTTTATTAGGTTTCCAATAAAATATCAAATTCTCGATTTAATACAGACCGTGTGAACCTGCGAATATGTCAACTCACTTTGACATATTTGTTATTATTTAGTTGGATGTTTCGGTTGGGTAGAATTTTATTAGTTTCATAATTAAAGTTAATTAATTAAAATTTAGTTCATGAATTTTGTTGAATTAAAGATTAAAGTTAAATCCTTAATTAATTAAAATTAAGAGTTAATCAAATATTAAGTTGTAGAATTAATTAAAGATTAATTAAGTTTTAAGTTATTAAGAATTAATTAAGATTTAAGTTATTAAGAATTAATTAAAATTTGAGCTATTATGATTTAATTAGTTAAAAATTAATTAAAGTTTGAATTGTTAAGAATTAATTAAAGGTTAAATTATTAAGGATTAATTGAAGGTTCAAATTATTATGAAATAATTAGAGTTTAAATTATTAAGAATTAATTAAGGTTGAAATTATTAAGAATTAATTATAGTTTATGATTATTAAGAATTAATTAAGGTTATAATTTTTAAGAATTAATTAAGATTGTAATTATTAAGAATTAATTAAAAATTATTAAGGTTAAAATTATGAAAAATTAAAGTTTAAATTGTTAACAGTTTTGGGTCTAGTTGCATCATTTCGATTAATTCAAAAATATCTGAATCATCTACTATTTTTTTTCAAGTAATCTTTCATGTTTTTCTAATACTTCTATTTTATTTGAATTTGTGTAAACCTTGTTAAATGTAACTTTAATTCTAAGAAATTCATCTTCAGTGTTATATTCAAACATTGTATCATTATCCTCATAATAGGTAGAATAATTTTCAGGATTATTAATTAATGTTGTCATTATATTCAAAAATGGTAGAATTAACTAATAGTTGACTATTATCATCAACATTATTTTCAAAAATGGATTGAACATTAATTTCAGACATATTAGAATTATCAACAATAATTTCATCATTATCCTCAAAATTATCAGAATTAACAGTAATATTATTATTTAAGGTATTATCATTATCCCTAGAATTGTTAGAATTATTATTAAAATATTATCATTATCCTTAGATTTGTTAGAATTATTAATTAATATATTATCATTTTTAACATTATCAGAAATATTAGAAATTAAAGGATTATTATTAATTTTGAAAATTCTAGCATTAATATTAAGGATTATAGAATTAATATTTAATATTTTAACATTGTCAATATTTGGTAATTTGTCATGTAATAAATTAAGTTGACTATTCAAAAAATTAATTTATTGAAAAAATTACCAGTGTTATCTAAATTATCAGAATACTTGTAAAACTGTGCAAGAATTTCAAGAATTTGAAAATTATTGCGAAAATTAATTTTTCGTACCTTGATCGGGCACTGGTTCTTGTAGTGTCCATGCTTTTGACATTTGAAGCATCGGATGTGGATCTTGTCCCTCCGGACTCCTAGCGCTGGTACCTCCTTTGCCGCCGGTGGTGAAGATCGAATCTTACGAGTAGGACATTGATTTTTATAGTGTTGTCTCTCCCTGCACTTAAAACATATAATATGAAATTTAAAAATTGACATAATTTAAATAATACCTGTATTCACCCATGCTCCCTCTCAATTTCTAGCGTTGTTGCACCTTCAGCTTTAGTCCGGTGAAGAGCGGCCTGCTCTAATACCACTTGTAGGATCAGTGTCGGTCGATAGAGGGGGTGAATATCGACTTAAGCGATTTGCCAGGATTTCATCGGAAATCTTCATTTAATCGTCTTTCTATCAGGGTTAGTACGCAGCGGAAAATAGAATAAAAGAAAGACAAAAGAAGAAGATAAACACGCGGTATTTACTTGGTTCCCAACCGCTCAGGGTCAGTACATCCAAGGCCTAAGCACTCAATCGTGAGTCCACTAGTGGTCTCCTTTGCGGACTTTCCGGAGATGGAGAAACCCGTCTTACAGTTCGAATTGCAAACAAAGAATGAATAAACTAACTCATAAATAAAATGTAAACCAAACGGAAAAAGAAGATTCAGCCAATCAGGAAGTCCGAAGTGCAGCGCACTTCCTCCTGAGCCTCCTTGGTCGCAGAGCTTCGACTTGAGCGTGTTTGCTTCGCACAGACTGTTTTAGCGGTGTGAAAGTTGATGTTCTGAGATGAGGGGTCAAACCCATTTATATACAGGCTTCTCGGGCGCCTGCCACATGTGGTCAAACTTCATCCGAACCATCGAAATCGTAGCAGGGGATACGCCAGGCCTTCCCAGTTGCCTAGGAAGCCACAGACGCCTGGCAGGCGCTGGGGATGGGCTGCCCCCAACTCGGGCGCCCAACATACCTTGGGCGCCTGATTCAAGTCAGGCGCCCAGGATGTTCTTCCCAGGTTCTTTTTCTCCTGCGATTGCTCTCCTATCTTGCCTCCAACTCCAGGTACCTACAAGACAACAAACACAAGAAAAAAAATACATATAATTTTAGCTTTAACTTATTGGTTTTGACTTTGGATTTGACCCGAAATCCTAGGTCGAACCGACGCCTAATGTTCCCTTTCCCGGGGAACGCGTCCTCACTTACTCTACATTGGAGAAGTTGTGTTTGACAACCGGAACCTCCGGTTGGACTTTCGCTTAGCCTCCAAGAACCTGAATCTCAAGACGTCCGACCTCGACCCATCTCTACTTCTGTTCGCGATCCCCGCTCGACTAAAGCTTTTGCCAACTGGGACCTCCGACTGGACATTTGTTCGGCCTTCGAGAACTCGGATCTCGAGACGTCTGACCTCGTCCCGTCTCTACTTCTGTTCGCCATCCTTGCTCGGCAAAGACTCCGTTGCCCGATCCCCGACCAGGACTTAGTGCTCAGTCCCTCGGACCAAGACATCGTGCCCAGCTTCACTCACCAAGACTTAGTCCACCTAGCTTCACTCACTAGGTCCCAGCTTCACTCACCAGGATTTAGTTCACCTAGCTTCACTCATTAGGATTTCTTCCACCTAGCTTCCCTTGCTAGGACCTAGCTTCACTCACCATGATTTAGTTCACCTAGCTTCACTTACTAGGATTTCTTCCACCAAAATCACTCCTTTGCTAGTCATCATGATCTTGACTAGACTTCCTCCAATCTTCAGGTAAATATAATCCCAAACCTCATGTCAGGTTTGGTTTAATCCCTTGGTCAAACTGACCAACCTTGGGTTCTATTCATTTTGCCAAACATCAAATCCTATTTGGTTAATCCTGTCAAACTGATCAAACCTGGGTTTACCCTACCAAACATAAGGTCCTGTTTGGTTTAACCCTTAATCACTTTGACCACCCTTAATATATTGTCTAACATATGTAATGTCACTAACTTTAGTATATTGTCAAACATCGAAACCCTAGAGGATGACTGTTCATCACTGATGCATTTTGCACCAACAATCTTCGCTTGAGCTTTTTCCTTCTTCAACTTCGGATGATGTGGAGGCTATATCTTCAATTCCCATGAAGGCAAGTGGGACACATTGTTGGTGCCGGAAGCACCAGATCAAACCTAGTTTTGATAATGGCAGAGAGTTTAAAGTTAAGTTTGTATTGTTATCTAATGGATTTACCAAGTGTGCAGGAAAGTCCTAGTTCAGCTAGGCACGAAGTCTTGACCTGTAGGGTTGAGCAAGAAGTCCTGGTTAAGGACTGACAAGAAGACCTAGCCGAGAGTTGGGCAAGAAGTCCTGGTCGTGGACTGGGCAACGAAGTCCTGATCCGGAAGATTGGGCAGGAGTATTACCCGAGCGAGGGTTGCAGACAAAAGTAGAGGCGAGTCAAGGTACGGACGTCTCGAGATCCGACAGTCTCGGAGGCCAAGCAAAAGCCCAACCGGATAAGCCGGTTGACAAAAGGTAACTTCTCCTGAGAGGAGTAGGTGAGGACACATTCCCCGCAAGAGGGAACAGTAGGCGTCGGTTCAACCTAGGGTTTCATTTTGAAATCCAAAGTCAGAACCAAGACAGCTCCGGCTATGATTTATGCACTTATTATTTATATTATACTGTTCTTGGACTAACCCTGGTTGGAGGATTAAAAGGAAGTAGATTCTGCATCTCAGGCGCCTGAGAGAGCTCAGGCGCCCGAGAAGTCGGGCGCCTGATAGGTATCAGGCGCCCCAGATGCCATTTCTCAGCGGAGAGAGAGGTTGAGCTGTCAGGGTTGCCACATCAGCATCTCAGGCGCCCCAAGTATCCTTGGCACCCAAGACCAAGGATAGGTGTTTGGCCGAGTATGCGGATAAGCACACGCCCGATTCGCTACACGTGGCAAGCGCCCCATAAGCTTCAGGCGCCCAAGAACGGTATATATAAGGGGCTTCACCCCTTTGCTTTCCAACATCAATTCACAATCAACGCAGAAAAGCTTTCTCGCAACTCAACCACTCCAACGCTCTTTAGACTTCTTTCGTGCTCGAGTTTTTCCGCGCCGCAAATGATCAAGATCGATGACATGCCACCCAAGACACTCGGCAACCGTTATTTTATCGTCGGTATAATATTAATTTAGTTGTTTCAATTCTGTACTTTGAATTACATATTTGTAACTGTTATTCAACTTATAGAATTGTCCAACAAAAATAGTCAAGGACCGTGAGCCTTGGAGTAGGAGCTGTTAAAGACTCCAAACCAAGTAAAAAAGAAAACACGTTAGCATTGTGTTCTTATTCTTCCGCTGTGTTTCTGATTATTCCGAAAATTTTAAGTAATCGCTATTCACCCCCTCTATCGATTACAACAATCCCACACACATGATGTTTCTCCTCTTCCGATGATGGTGAGTCATCCCATGTTGCCTTAAGTTTTGGACTTTCTTCCCCTTTTCTTTTGCTTTCTTCTTCTTCCCTTCCTTTTTCTTCAAAAGAGGACATTCATCTCTCATATGCCCTTCTCCTTGACAATTGTAGCATATAATCTTTCTTATCTTACTCTTGCTTCTTAATCTTTTCCTACCATAAGATTTGTTAGTTGAAAAATGTTTAAAAGCTTTTCTCATTATTCTTACTATGTATGCCTCCTCATCACTATCCATGGATGCACTTGATTCTTCCGAATCCGATGATGAGGCCTTCTTCTTCTTGCCTTTTCTCTTGTTTGCCACAAGGGCCACTCCTCTTGGTTTGTAGACTTCTTCATTCGTTCCTCCAATCTGAGTTTCATGAAGCTCCATGAGTGAGAAGAATTCATCTAGAGAACTTTTCTCTAGATCCTTGGATATGTAATCTGAGTTCACCATTGTGGTCCAATTTGTGTTCTTGGGAAGGCATTGATGGCTTTCATCAATATGTCTCAGTTGGAGAGTTGCTCACCTATACTTGTTAGTCCATTTAGAATTTCTTCAATTCTAGCATGTAAGTTAGATACCTTCTCCTCTTTATCAAGCTTGATGTTGTTGAGTTGAGATAGGAGAAGGTCTCTCTTTGCCAACTTTGCTTCCGATGTGCCCTCATGAAGTTCTACTATCTTAACCCACAAATCCTTGGCACTGTGTAGCTCCCAATTCTTGATACCTTCTCCACTTAGCAGATGATGCAAGACTTTTGAATTTGCTAGATAATTATCCCTTTGTTTCTTGCTCTATCTTATCTTTTCGAGTGGCTTATTCTCTTGATCCCTAGGCATCTCAAAATCATTTTTCATAATAACCAGTATATTGAAATCGGTATCAAAGAATACCTCCATCCTTTTCATCCACCAAGAGAATTCTCCTTCGAATTTTGATGGTTGGATGTTAAGTCGACCATTTTAATGAGAATTTGCTCTTCTCAGTGGTTAGTCTGTTGAAGGGTGACCTTGTGCTCTGATACCACTTGTAGAGGATCATATGCCGGCTAGAGGGGGTGAATAGCTCGATTCACTCAGTTCATATTTTTTCTTACTAAGTTAGTACACATAGAGGCAATGAAAGAAACAATGAAATCAATGTTAATACTAAACCTTTACGTGGTTCGGAGATTGCTTACTCTTACTCCACGGCGTGTCCTTGGTTTGGACGAACCCTTGATCCTTTGGTGGATCAATCCCCAACAATTTTCGACTAGAACTTTCTTCTTCTCGGTGGAGAACAACCTCTCACAATGTTCTCTTCCTCTTTACAAGTTGAGAGTTATGGTTAGGAGGAAGATATTAGCTTTTGGGAGCTTGAGCACTTAGGCAAGAAGTGCTTTTTACAATGTATCTATCCTTATACCCGCAACTGGACCCATTGCCCCTTGCTTTTCTTTTTGTTTCAGGTAGTTGATAGTTATCACTCGTGCTATCAGGAGAGGACTCATCTGCCAGTCCCTTAGTGTCGGTGATTATTTTATATTTTCCTTTATTAGACTTGTATTTGTTTCGGTGGATGTGTCATTATTTTTTTATTTTGTTAGTGGACTTAAGGTTGTTTTTGTGGACTTTCGATTCGTTACATTTATTTTACTGAGTTTATTATGCGTATTATTAATTGTGTAGTTGTTTATTATTTTATCTGCTATTATAATTGTGTGGTTGCCAGTCGTATGAGACTGTGCTTATAAATTGTGCTGAGAGCGATGTAGGCATGTTTCAGATTATCCGGCGTACAGGGATGATGCTGCCTGATTTTCTATCGGGCATGTGTCTCACTGGGGATGTGACAATTCTACTGATGTGGTGAAGAAGATGACCAAGAATGATCTCACTATGATGCTGCCTGATTTGTTTGAGCTATGTTTTATTACATTTAATTGATATGCATATATGATTATGATTTACATTTGTTATATGATTTGGGTCTGCTCAGTAGTATGAGCAGGTTACTGATATGTTATGGGGAGTTTTTGATCATGCCTCTACAAGTTATATGGTGTCAGGTATGTTTATGCATATAGATGTTGTATTTGATTTATACTCTAGATTCTGAAGACTATATACCATTGATTATGTCTGCTTGATATATCCTATTGATATCATGTATGTATCTATCCTTATACCCGCAAAGTTCATTCGGACCCTTTGCCCCTTGCTTTTCTTTTTATTTCAAGTAGTTGATAGTTGTGACTCGTGCTGTCAGGAGAGGGCCTATCTGCCAGTCCCTTAGCGTCGGTGATTATTTTATATTTTTCTTTATTAGACTTGTATTTGTTTAGGTGGATGTCATTATTTTTTATTTCATTAGTGGACTTATCGTTATTTGTGTGGACTTTCGATTCACTATATTTATTTTACGGAGTTTATTATGCTTATTATTAACAATGTGGTTGTTTATTACTTTATTTGCTATTATAATTGTGTGGTTGCCAACCGTATGAGACTGTACTTATACATTATGCTGAGAGCGATGTAGACAAGTTTCAGATTATCCGACGTAAAAGGATGATGCTGCCTGATTTTCTATCGGGCATGTGTCTCACTGTGGATGTGACAATTCTACTGATGTGCTGAAGAAGATGACCAAGAAAGATCTCACTCAAGAGGTATATCTATCTTTCCTTTTGCTTTATCTCAGTAATCGTTTTCAAAATTCTTACATGGATTTCAATATTTGCTAAACAAGTTGATGGATGCTAGAATCATTTCCATTGATTATTGTGTCTATTTTTTGTTGTTAGGTTTGGTGACTTTAAGCGGCTTTGGGTGAACAACCTGAAATATCAAAGTATATACTCAAAAGGAGTATGAAATACTTCAAAATGTGCTGCCCTTCCTACTCCATGATCTGTTATTTAATTGGGAATAACACTAAAACTAGTGCACATTAAATATCAGTATATCACATAATTTCTTCATTCACGAACTATTTATGAATAGAAAAGATCTACTGAAAGATGCATAAGAAGAAATATATAGGTGGTAAAAAGTCATTCATTCGCCTTTAGCGTCCCGTCAATCCATCTCAAGACTAACATAGAAGAGGTAAATCATGGAGGCTACTAGTCTGGATGCTGTGGCTAACGCGTAGGGAGGACGGGCACATTGACTTTATCAAATTTTAACTCCCAAATTTTAAGATGACAATATTCATATCCTAACTATCAATCCATCCCGTTAAAATATATACTCAAAAGAGTATGAAATACTTCAAAATGTACTTCCCTTCCTACTCCATGATCCATTATTTAATTGGGAATAACACTAAAAATAATGCACTTTAAATATCACATAATTTCTTCATTCAAAGACATCTACTACTGAAAGATGCATAAGAAGAAAGATATAGGAAGTACATATGTAAAGCACGTAAAGAGTTGACGAAATATATATCAAGTCAATTGTAGAAATATGCAGACCGTGTATCTATTTCTCTAGTAACTAGATTTTATTGATGTTTAACTTGTTGTAGGAGAAGATTCTTTGTAGGATTTGATTCAAGGAGGAGATCTGTGTCGTCGTGCTTCTTTGTAGCCTAGTGGTATATGGGTTGAAGCAGATGAAATGTTGTCATTAACTAATGGTGGAATCTTTTTCTAGGATTGTTACCATCGCACCAACTGATTTAGTGTTAACTGTGGCCAAGAAGATGCTTGAGTTTAAAAAACAAATTGGCTGTTGTGACAATTGAAAATAACATATATATGGAAATTTACGAAGTACATTTAGAGTGGGTGGAATGCATACAAGACCACATATTTGATGACTAAGAAATTTAAATATTCATAACTCTTTTGGTTATGTGTTGTAAGTTACAAGTGTTTTTGTTATTCATAACTCTTTTGTTTAGTGAGTCTTTTTTTATTTTTGCAACTAGTTTGTTCATCATATGTGTAAATGTCTAGTTGTTTTTCTACAAGTGTTGTATATATGTTTTTAAGGGTGACCTTTTAAAATGGGATGATGTATATTGTTTTGCTACAAGTGTTGTATATATTGCTTGTGTACTTCATATTTTTTTGGCTCGTATATTTATTTTTTTTACAATTCTTTTTGATGCTGCTATATGATGTATATTAATCTAGTAAGGTATTCAGATTTAAATGATTTTTTGTTCTCTAGTGTATATTGAGAAACTATAATTCTTAAAACGATAATGGTTTATTATTCTTTTCAATGCAAGCGACAACGGTTAAAAATCGTTGTTTATCATCCCAAAAACAATGCATGATAAATTGATGCGTTGAGAAAGATAGGACGCTTAAAGACTTAATCGTTGTCTATTCTTTAAAATGACAACAGTAAAAAATTATTGTCGTTTTAAGGAAAAAACAATGGTTTTTAATCATTGTCTTTGAGCGTCCTATCTTTTTCAATAGGTTGATTTACCATGGGTTTTCTGGATGATAGACAACAGTTTTATCTATTGTAATTTTATGGAAAAGATAACAGTTTTTAGCTGTTATCTTTGAGCGCCCTATCTTTCTCAACGCGTAGATTTATCACCATTGTTTTTATAATAGACAACGATTTTAATCGTTGTCTGTTAGTATTTTTGTTGTAGTGTTGGTTTAGCAAAGAGACAAGTATGTCAATATTGACATGACACTTGACAGTCAATCAATATGTTAAGTTTAAGAGAAGAGACAAGTAAGTCAAGGTTGACTTGATACTTGACAGTCAATTAATATATTAAGTTGGTTGAGTGGAGATACAAGTAGGTTAAGGTTGACCTTATACTTAACAATCAATCAATATGTCAAGTTGGTTGAGCAAAGAGACAAGTTGGTTAAGGTTGACCGGATATATGACAAGATGTGGAGAATCCAAGTGACTCATAGTTGACCGAATACTTGGTGATCGGAATTCCAATAAGTAGTTAACAAGTGGGACACTTGGCAGACGAAAATATAACAGAGAGTTGGCAAAGAAAAGTTCTAGTGGGTCATGATTGACCGGACGAAAGTCCAACTGAAAGTTGGCAAGCGGGAAGTCCAAGTGGGTCTTGAAGGCTATCGTCGGTCGGCAAGAAGGGGTGAATTGCCTCTGAAAATAAAAATCAAATATTTTATTCTTTCTAAACAAAGATAGTAGTTAAAGAAAAATAATAATATTAAAATGAAACAATACTGAAAAATAAAGAGGTCAGACAATTACTTGGTTTGTAACCAGGAAGGTTATTAATCCAAGGCAAAATGAAGCTCAATTCTTCTAAATAACTCCTTCGGGCGGAGAAACCTCTTACACACTTTTAGAACTCAGAAAACAAAGAAATATTATAAGAAATTTGTGCGCTACTAAATTGTTGAATGAAATTGAGCTTTGGGGGGCCTATTTATAACCCCCAATCAACTTTATCCGAATGCTGACGTGACACAACAAGAGCGCCCGAGTGCTGGAGGGCGCCTGACACGTGGCTGGAATGTTATCCACTGCGCACCATTCGCAAACGGCTAAGTCTTGATGAGTTTTCACATCTTAGGTGCATGTATGCATAGGGGGCGGTCGGGAATAGGAGCGCTCGAGAGCATAGGGGTGCCCTTATTCACGAGCCCCCAAGTGCTCTCGGGCATCCGAGTGACTTTAGGTCAGGTCAATGCTGACCAACTTCCCGCAGCACTTCTTGGGTGATTTCGGGTCATTCAGAGTCGGACTCACCCAAATCCTCCTCCAGCCTTCTCCTCGAGCTTCCTCCTTGCTTTTCATCCCTCGGACGCTGCACGCGCCCTTCTCACTCTACTGACGTACTTTTTCATAGAACTCCGAATCCCTTCGATGCACCGAGCTCGTCGGCTCTCTTCCCGTGTTATCTTTCTCGACCGCTGCGTCTTCCGCTCGACTTCTTGAGCTCCTGCACACTTAGACATAGGGATCAAAATACAACAGGATCTAACTTGATTCGATTGACCACATCAAAACCAACCTGAAGTACTTATAGGACCAAGATAACTGAACACTTGGTGATTGAAAGTCCAACATGAAGTTGACATAAGATGAAAAGTTTAAGTGGGTCACGGTTGAACAAATACTTGGTCATAGGAAGTCCAAATAAGTTAAGAAAAACAGAATGTTTGACATAGATGAAGTCTCGACAAGTCAAGGGTGATTGAATATTAGGCACATGATATTAGGCACATGAAGTCATGATAGGTTAGGATTGATTAGATGTTAAGCAATGGAAATCCTAGCAGGGCAAGGTGGGCCAGCTATAGGCCAAAGGAAACCCTTGATAAGTTGAGATCAATCAGATATTAGACAAAACAAGAATTTTATTGATGCAATCATTCCCAAGATTTATAGTTTTGATGCTTGAAATCATTTAAGCTAGAGCAAAATGAAAAGAGATCTAATTTGTTTATTAAGTATGCAAAAAGTTCTTGTAGGTAAGAAGGCCAGATACAAGATAAGTGAAGTCCAAGAAAGTTACGGACCAGATTCTTAGCAAAAGGAAACCCTTGTAAGTCAGATGGTCGGATGCAAGATAAGGGAAGTCCAAGAAGATATAGCATCAGATTGTTAGCAAGAAGAAGCCATTGCAGATTAGATGGTCAAATGCATGACAAGGTTAGTCCAATAAGGTCGAGGACCAGATTATTTGGCAAGAGAAGAAAAACCTAAGCAGATCACGGGATTGGATGCACGGGTGGATGAATGCGTCAAAAATCCATAGAACAAGAGGTTCATCTGACATAAGGTAATGAGGACACAAAGGTAACAAACTCTTAAATGAATTCGATCACTAGAATGACCGAAAATTACTATCAGTCAATTGATCATGAGATTAATTCGATTGATATTGATATCAGATGAATAGAAATTGATCCAGAAGGTAATCAGAGAGCCACATGGATAAGAAGACCAACAGTCTTACTGAGGTGGCAGTCATAGCCAAAGAGGAGTTGAGTTGTTCCCTCAATCCATACGGTCCCAACTACCAGTAGCCTTGACTCCATGGCACTCCAAGCGACACCCTCGACTCCGAGCCACCTCCCAACTCGACGGCATCCCTGACTCTATATGTCACTCCCGACTCCGAGTCATCCGTAACCTCGAATAGCCCTTGACCAGGGATGATTAGGAGTGGCACGCTGAAGAGACAGATAATATATCCGTTATTCCTAAACGATCGTGGGAACCGTGATCGTTTCATCCGGAAGAAGGGAGGGGTGTGGATAACATCTTCATCATTTATTTCAGAAAAGTGGATAACACCTGTGCGGATTTGAGGATCTCTGATTATTTCAAAAAGTAAATAACGCATTTTCGGATTTTGGAATCTTGAATTATTTAATGAAGTAAATAACACTTGTGCAAGGGGAGAGATATGTGGAGAAAAGAGAATGTAAAGATCAACCACCGTTCTATAAAAGATAACCCCCTCCGATGGATGAGGTGCACATTGGCATCCACAAGAAATAATTTCGATGATTTTAGAATTATACAATAGAGTTTTTTATATAAAAAGCAAGAAAAAGCAAGAATTTGAAATAACAAGAATAGCTATTTCATTATATATATATATATATATATATATATATATATATATAACACGAATAAAACAATTATATTCTTCTGAACTAATTAAACATAAAAAAAATAACAAATTAGGTAATCAATCTGACTTTTTTTAAAAAAAAACAAAAATCCAACTGGTCATAGGGGTAAATCGGAAAGTGTTCGACGGCCTAGAAGCCCAGCGTCTCAGGCATAGTTAGGGATCAAACCAAAGATACTTAAGATAGCGATTAATCGCCCTACCGCTACATCATAGCCCCAGCGGCGATACAAGTAAAAACAAAAACAGAAATTCACTCAAAGGTAATAATAATATAATTTCACCTTGTTCAATCAAGAAGCTTCTTTCGTATCGTTTCAATTAAATAATAATAATAATATTGAAATACATTTCAATAATTTAGAAGAAATTAGGACCAAATTTGTACGTAATCAAAGGCAAATCTGGTAGAATGAAGCAAAATATTTTGTAATATTTTATCCGCCAAATAAAGATGTGAATACTGAATTGACAATAATTAACGAGAGTTTGTAGATTAATCAACCACAATTAACGAGAATTTATAGAATAATTCAGTCTTATTTTTCTGTTTAATGTCACCGTTCCGACGTATCAGTACGGCCGCTCTCCGACGTAGTTGCCCGGCGGGTAGTAACTACAGATGATGAACACGCCGCCGCTGTTGCACCGCGCGCGCGCGCAACCGATCTGCGTCGACGACCGCCACACCACCTGCGTGTAGTGTCCGCACTCCTTCCCGGCGGCGCAGCTGTTGCTCGCGTAGTTGTAGTCCTTCTTCTCGTCCGCCCACGCGCGCACCGCGAAAGCCGCCGTGAAGCCGTCGCCGGAACCCCAGAAGAGGTTCTCCCCGTAGGGTCCGTTCGAGTGCACCAGCTTGCAGTCCCCGATTCGCTGGTTCGCATAGTTCTGCGCGTAGGCCGCCACCGTGTTGTTCCACGTCACCGGCCCCACGCCGACGGCCGCACGGGCGGCGTTGTGGCCGGCCAAGAAGTCACCGGGGGAATTTTGAGCCAGCGTGGGGCTGGTGGTGCAGGCCATGGCGATAGCCACGACAACACAAATTATGGGAGCCAACGACCTCATGAGTAATTACTCAATTAATTAGTTTTTTCACTAATTAGCTTGATGTATGCCAATATCGTTTTTTATAGACCATGACCGGTGCAACAAACTAGGATAAAGATGGCCTCATATAGCAAATATAGATGTCGCTTTGTAAATTAGGAAAACAATAATATGATGCAAATTAGTATGAGCTAGTATGATGCAAATTAAAAAACATCGTTAAAAGCATAGTGAATAACGTGGTACCTTATATGTAACGATCTCTGACGGATTCACCGTACCCCCAGGGTATAGTTTGATTCGGGGCGACGGCCAAAGGCCGTCGATGGTGTCCAAGCGATAATCGAATGTGTGCATGTAAAGTGTCACGTCATGCCACATCATTCACTATACTTTTCACTCTCTCATTTTCACTTTCCCTATTATTACTCTATAGCAAATATAGATGTCCCATTGTAAATTAGGAAAACAATAATATGATGCAAATTAGTATGAGATTATTAGATTTATTAAAAAAATTCTTTTTTCTTTTATTAAAAAAATCTCTTTCCTTTAATATAATTATGAATAATGATTGGGATAGTGAAAATAGGAGAGTGAAAATCATAGTGAATAATGTGACACCTTGCATGCACGATCTCCGACGAGTTCACCGTGCCCCCTAGGATATAGTTTGATTCGGGGCGGCGGCCGAAGGCCACCGATGGTGTCCAAGCGATAATCGGACGTGTGCATATAAAGTGTCATGTCATGCCACGTCATATCATATCATTTACTATGATTTTCACTCTCCTATTTTTATTCTCCCTATGATTGCTCTATAGTTATTTAGTGCTCCATGTAGCATGTTTAATTTATTTTAGTCATAAGTTGAATTATATGGAAGAAAGAAAGTAGAATAACTTTTTTCTTTTATTAAAAAATCTCTTTCCTTTAATATAATTATTTAGTGCTTCACTAAATAACATTGGATTTTCTTTTAATTATTAACATTGTATTCCATTTGATAAGTGGTTTTTGATAGTGTACACGATTTGCTATTTGTTGTTTTTTATGTAGCAAGGTGGCGAATAAAATACGATTCTAGAAAAAAAAACTGAAAATGTAATTAATTTAAGAAAATTAAAATATAAGATTTTTATAAATCTGATAGTAAACATAAATACATTTTTTGAATAAAAAATATGAACATTGTGGTAGGAATTATATTTAATTCCTTATTTATTATCTTAATAGAATATATTAACTATTAAATAATGAATCATTTAAATCTCTAATTATTATAGTCATTTTATTTTTTTAATATTCTTTAATTTGTTCCCTTTTATTACTGAAGCGTCAATTTAAAATCTTCTTTAATTTTTTAATTAATGCAAATTTTTTAAAATTAAAATTATCTTCAATTAATTTTTAATATTCATTATTGTTTTCAACCAGGAAGAACTAGGCCCGACCCCGGGCCGGGTCCAGCTCGGACCCGGCTTGGAACTGGCCCGGGTCAACAGGTCGGGTGGCTCGTTGACCCGGTTCGCCGGGCCGAACCGGAACCGGAACCGGCCCGGCAGGATGCCGGTTCCGGTTCCAGCGCCCAAAACCCACGAACCGGCGGTTAACCGCCGGTTCGCATGAACCGGCGGTTAACCGCTGGGTCCAACGACGCCGGTTCAGTGCCGTTGGAGGCTTTTTTGATTTTTTTTTTTTTCTACGGATGAGATCATTTGATCATTTTTTGATCAATGACTATGATTTAGTGACCGTTATGATCCAAACTCTATAAATAGGGAGCTCATTTCATCGTTTTCACACACAACTTCTCTTCTCTCAATCTCTCATTCTCAACTCTCTAACTCTCAACTTCTCTCCGCGTTGTTCATCGACGATAATGGAAGGAGGTCACGGAGCTTCATCATCTCGATCTTGGAGGGGAAAAGAAATTGCATACGAGGATCCCAACCTTCAAATTCAATCCACCGATGATGAGACCGAGGCTCAGCCCCAACGCCCTCCGATCCCCGAAACGCAAGGAAGTACCGATACGATTACTTCTAAGGTTCGGGAAAATACTCCTTTAAAATCGTCTATTTTCACTAAACATTTTGAGAAGGTCACACTTCCGTCGGGAGAAATGCGTGCAAAATGCAAGCATTGCAATGCTTCCTACAAATTCCAAGCCGGCGGCGGCTATGGTGTCGTTGAAACGACATGTAGAAACGAAGCACCCGACGGAATATGGGCTTGACCGCTCTCAACACAATTATCTAGATTTTCTAGCGGTAGTAGTATTGATTCTGGTTTATTTTTATATTCAGATAATAAATTAGGAGAATCATTAGCTAAATTTGTTTCCGTAGAACATCTTTCTTTTAGTTTTGGATCTAAATGCACATTTGAAGATTTTTATAAAGAATCTCTTAATCCTGCTGCTAAATGTGTACCTAGGACTACACTAACTCGTACAATTAAAAGATTATTAAAACAAGGAAAAAAGAATTTAATTGAAGAATTTAGTAAATTAAATAATAAAGTTTCATTATGTTCTGATATTTGGAGTGATCATTGGTAAACTCATTCTTATATGGGTATAACATGCCATTGGATTGATAACTCTTGGATCCTTCAAAAAAGATTATTAGCTTATAGAGTTTTTGATGAATCACATACTGCTCATAACATTGCACAATTATTACACATAGTTTTAGAAGAATATGGATTGACTTATCAAATATTTTCAATATCATTAGACAATGCTAGTTCTAATACCACTTCAATAGATGAACTAAAATTTATTTGTCAACCTGTCATTGGAGGTTTATTTTTTCATATTCGTTGTGTATGCCATATTTTAAATGTATGTGTTCAAGATGGATTAAAACTTTTACAAAATTATATTCAACCAATTAGAACCGCAATTTCATACTTATGGTCTCATCCATCTATGATGAAACAATGGGGTAGATTTTGTAAAGCTAATGGAATGCGACCAAAAAAATTTCCACGTGATATTCCAACACGTTGGAATTCAACATATCAATTATTACAAGATTCTTTTCAATATAAAGATTTATTATGTTTATTTTTTACACAAAATAGTAATACTAATATATATTTATTTTCACAACAATGGAATATTTGTAGTAGTATTTGTGAAATTTTAAAAGTTTTTAACGATGCAACTGAACAACTTTCTGGTGTTTATTATCCTACTGCTCATTTAATTTTAGTAAATTTTTGTAGTATAGTATTAATATTAAATGAACATTTAAATGATGAAGCTTTAACTTTATGTATAATAGCTATGAAAACTAAATGGAAAAAATATTTTTATTTAATTCTTGAAATTTATTTAATTGCATTTACTTTAGATCCTAGATTTAAATTAGAAGTTTTACAAGAAATGTTAACTTTATATTATGACGCATTAATTCCTATTCTTCCTCTCCAGATCCAGCTAATATTGTATATAATATTAAAAATTATTTATATGATCTTTATAATCAATATTATGTTAAATATGGAACACAAACTAATATTTCTGAAACACAACAACCTACTACTACTAATTTAAAACTTACAAAAGCCCAACTTTTATTAAAAGAACGGACGAAACGTCCACGAGAATCCTCAAGTTCCACACAAGAACTTGAGAATTATTTTACGACTTCTTTTGATTTTACTGAAGCAGATAGCGAAGACTTCGACATCTTGAAGTGCTGGTCACAGAAGGCTCAAAACTTTCCCGTTCTCTCCGTGATCGCAAAAGAAATTTTAGCTTCTCCAGTGTCGACTGTTGCTGTAGAGCAGACGTTCAGTGCCGACGGCAACATATTAGATGAACGACGATCAACTATGTCTCCCGACTCATTGGAAGCTCAAGCATTACTTGATGATTGGACCAGAGCCGAGAAGCGAATCCAAGGAATGCAACTTTCAGAAGACGAAGTCGAAGAATTTGATACCGAAGGAATAAATATAACGGGAACGGGAGGAAATGCAAGTGAGTGAGAAAGGGTAAAAATATAAAAAATGTAAAAGGGTAAAAATATAAAAGAACTACGTGGGCTTTGATTCCCCTATACCCTAAGGGGATACATAAGCAACTTATATAAGTGCAAGCCCTTTTTTTAATAAAATTTATTTTTTAATTTAATTTTTAATTTTTTTAATATAATAATCTTGAACCATGGCGACCGTGAACCGGAACATGAACCGGCGGTTCCGAATCGTGAACCGTAACCGTCTTGGGCGGTTAAGGTTAAGGGTCGACCTCCCACGAACCGTCGAACCGACGGTTCCGAACCGTGGTCGGGTCTAGGAAGAACTCAACTGTCTGGTGGAAAGATGGAGCTTACAAATTAAGTTTGTTGGTACCGTACCGTTGACATCTCTTTAATTGAATGAGATAGTTACTGATATTTTTTTTTTCTAAAAATAGAAATTTATGAGAGTGGTCTTTAAGTTCATCTTTAGTGATTTAAGTGTCATGAATTTTCGAATGTCTTTGTTGGTCCAATCGATCCCTCATCAAGGTGGATCAAACTTGAGTTGACTCGATTTAGGATTTTTAATATTTGATTAATATATTAATTGGTCGAGTGAGACGTTAAGTAGGTCAAAGCTGACTTAATATTTATAATCAATTAATATAGTAAGTTGGCTGAGCGAAGACACAAATAGGTCAAGTTTGAACTGATATTTGAGTCAATCAATATGTTAAGTTTAAGCGAAGAGACAAGTAAGTCAATGTCGTTGAGTTGAAACTTGATAGTCAATCAATATATTAAGTTGGTTGAGTGAAGAGATAAGTAGTTCAAAGTTGACCCGATACTTAACAGTTAATCAATATATTAAGTTGGTTGAGTGAAGAGATAAGTAGGTCAAGGTTGACCTGATACTTGACAAGATATGGAATGTCTAATTGAATCATAGTTGACCGAATACTTGATAATCGAAAGCCCAATAGAGAGTTAACAAGTGGGAAGTTTAGTGGGATACTTGGTGGTCTAAAGTCTAACAGAGAATTGGCAAAAAGAAAGTCCAAATGAGTCACGATTGATCGGACACTTAGTGATCGAAAGTCTAACAGGTAGTTATCAAGTGGGAAGTTCAAGTGGGTCATGGATGATCGAAAACATGGCGGTTGGAAGTCCAACATAAAGTTGACATGAGACGAAAAGTTCAATTAAGTCACGGTTAACCTAGCATTTGGTTATAGGAAGTCTAAGCAAGTCAAGAAAAATCGAATGTTTTACATGGATTAAGTCCTAGACGGTGAAGGGCGACTAGATGCTTGGCACATGAAGTCCAAATAGGCTAGGATTAATCAGATGTCGGGCAATAGAAATCCTAGCAGGTCAAGGTAGACCTGATGCAGGGCAAAGGAAAACCCTAGTAGGTTGAGGCCAATTAGACACCAGCAAAATGAGAATTCTATTGATGCAGTCATGCCCAAGAATTATAGTTTTGATGTTTGACATCATTCAAGCTAGAGCAAAATGAAAAGAGATCTAATTTGTGTATTAAGTGTGCAGGAAGTACTTATAGGGTACAAGGTCGGATGCAAGATAAGTGAAGTCAAAGAAGGTCACGGACCAGATTCTCTCCAAGATGAAGTCCTTGTATATAAGATGACCAAATGCAAGGCAAGAAAAGTCCAAGAAGGTCAAGAATTAGATTCCTGACAAGAGGAAGCCCTTGCAGGTCAGATAGTTGGATGCAAGGAAAGGGAAGTCCAAGAAGGTCGAGGATCAGATTCTTAGCAAGAGAAAAAAACTCAAGTAGATCATGAGATTGGATGTGTGGGTGGATGAATGCTCCAAAAGTCCAAAGAACAAGAGGTTTATCTGACATGAGATAATGAGGACACAAGGGTAGCAAACTCTTAGATGAATTTAGTTATTGAAATAACCAAAAATTGCTATCAGGCGATTGATCATGAGATTCATTCAACTGATATTAGTATCAGTCGAATGGAAATAAATAGCAATTGACTAATACACTATAAAACCTCTGTTCAAGGTCGATTCTGCATATCAATCGACTGATAGATCAGTTGAACTGATTCAGTTCAAAAGTGAATTTATTCGACTGATCTAAGTAATCGATTAGATTGGTGCTTCTTCTAGAGTGATTAGAAATGAATTAATTCAATTTATCTGAGTAATTGATTCGATTGGAATGAATTAATTTAACCAATAAGTGTAATAGTCGATTGGTGTTCATTCTGAAGTGATTAGAAGTGAATCTATTCGACTGATTGATAACTGTCATTTTGTTGATAAATTTAGGCTCTCAAATCCATGTTTTGATCTATTTTTATATGCTTAAGTTTGCATTTATATTAGGTTTCATGTATTTCCTCTATTTTGGCTTTCAATTCAAATATTTGTATATTTGAGATATTTTGGCATTAAAATGTGAATCTAATTTTGTAGGCTTCAAATGAGCATGGACCTAGATCAGATTGAATCAAACTTGAGTCAGAATTGGATCCGGATCAAGGTGATCAAGCATCGGATTAATATGGTCCGTCCATTCAAGAGAACGGCTAGATCTGAGCCATCGGTCAACTTCTGATCAATCTGAGTTCAAGACAGAGTCAATCATGACCAATGATCAAGATCTGAAAAATTCATCCAAATCAGAAGCAATCTGACCGTTGGGTTAAGCTCAAGATCTTCTAGACCATCCAAGCAAGAGAAGGGATGATCTGAGCCATCCGCCACAGATCTGGTTGATCCGAGCTAAGGACAGGTAGATCAGGATCATTGATCAAGATCTGGGGAGTTTGGTTCAGATCAGAGAAGATCCGACCATTGGATGAGTCCGAAACAATCACGCCATTCAATTTCAAAAGGAATTAGTTTAATTGGGAATTCCCTCTGCTGGGCTAGTCGTCATCGCTGATCGCAGAGCAGAGTTCTCCAATTTCTTCAACTGTTCTTCATTTTTGTTCCTAGTTTTCGTTTCCGATCTGGGCGGCCACATCAGATCTGTTTCTCATCAAGGTTTTAGATCATTACGGTAAGATTTCTATTCAGTTTTCGCTAATCAGATTCTCGCAACTGAGAGTAACTAGTGAGGGTTTCGCCGGAGTTCCATTCCTACCGATCGCACCTTGTTGACTGCTGGTTTTAGTCGTCCTGAGCTGTCGAAGCAACGTAGAGGGGTTCTCGAAGGTGCTATGATAGTTGCTGAGGTCGATCGCTAATCAGTCAATCGAGAAGGGAGTGATCGGGGAACGCTTTTAGCTGCTGACCGATCTCGTGACCGGACAGAGGGTTCTCTGATCGGTCCAGTGACCGATCAGAAGAGGACCTAATCGATCGGTTGACCGATCAGGAAGAGCAGAACAGCCAGATTAACAGCAACTGAGCAAGGAAGCTTGTCTTCGATGGTTTTTGAGTTTAGAGGGTTTCTTGCTCAACCTTTGTGTGACGGCAAAGGGAAGACTTGATGATAAACTTGATTTGATGTTTAATTAGGATAATTCTTAGTTTTAAGCATTTGTTTCTTCAAGTTGTTTAGCTTGTTCCAACTACACTTTGGGTTAAGTTCTTAAGCATTGTTTTGTTATATGCTTTTAAGTTCTGCAATTAATTCCTTGCAAGTAATTCTCTGCAATTTATTTCCTGCATTGAAGTTTAGTTTTTAAGTTTCAGTCCATTGCTTTTGAAATTAGTTGCTCAATTGTCAATTAGGTTAAACATAGTTCTTGCAATTGCCTATTCATACCATGCTTTAGTTAAGTTCATTTTATTTCATATTGTCATTTCCTTATCGCCAAAAACCCCCATTTTATTTAGGAAACCCCAAACATCAAACGACAACAACCTGCAAGCTCGAATTAAATATTCATTCAACTAGTCATTGGAAAAATACGACCTAAGGCCCCTCTACTACATTTAAACTTTGTTAGCCAAAGGGTTTTCAGTTTTATAAATTTCTAAATTTGAGTGCTCATCGTGACACTAGTATTGGGCACCATCAAATTTTTGGCGCCGTTGTCGGGGAATAACTAGTTGAGTTTGTTTAATTTGAGCTTGTGTTTAATATTTATCTTCTTTGATTCTATTCTCATTTGCTATATCTTTTTGTATACATTGGCTGCCATTTTGTTTGTTTCTTTGACAGGATTGCAAGAGGACGTTCAAAATGTTTTCAACTGAACAATCAGAGATCAAAAGTTCATTGTTGGAGTTAAAGTTTTTGGTGAAGCAAATGGAATTCCAACAAAGACCCAACATTTATTCATCTACTTGCAATTCGGGTTGTGGGAATCATTTTAATTCATAACAGTCCCCGCAACAAGGACAGCTGCCATTTCAGAATTTTCAGCAGCTGTGTCAACAATTTCAGCAGCAAAATCAATATTTTCAGCAGTCCCATTCAAATTTTCAGCAACCAAATTATCAATTTCAGCAAGGGCAGCCAAAATTTCAGCTTTTCCAACAATTTCAGCAGCCTATTCAGAGTTTCCAGCAGCATTCTCAAGCATTTCAGCAGCCGTATTTGAACTTTCAGCAAAACCAACCTTTCAATCAGCCACAACAGCAATTTCAACCACAATTCCAAAATTTTCAGTAAGGTTACAATCCTAATCAGCAAGATTTCCAGCCTTCAATTCAGAGTTTTCAGCCTCTACAATTTCAGCCCTCACCACCTTATTCTCCACCTCAAACTCAGAATTTTCAGAGCTATGATTCTCAGCAATTCCAACCAAGTTTTCAACCCAATTTTCAGCAATTTTCACAGCCGAATCAACAATTTAATCAGCCCCAACCACCTTATTTTCAGAATTCACAACATGATAGCAATTTTGAACAACTTAATGCTACATTTCGAGTTCAACAAGAGTTTCATGCTCATCAAGGAGATTTTGAGGATTCTAGTGAGCTTGAGGCTCAACAACAAAGACTTGGGGGAATTATGGAACAAATCATACAACAGAGAAGTTAATAACAACAAGAGTATGATTCTACTCTTAAAGACTTTGAAAGACGTCTTGAACAATTAGTTCATGGAATGAATCAATTGCAAGCCTAAAGATCGAGCCAAGTACCTTTTCAAGCTACTCCTAATCCTGAGGGGTGAGATTGTGAACTAACTTTGAGGAATGAGGAAGTTGTTTCAAGTCTAAACATTCCAAGGGCTGATTTTTCTGAAAAATTTTCGGCAGCCTATTTCCCCACTCAAAACAACCCCGAAGTTGATTCTATATCAGTTCAAGGTGACCCTAGTGCAAGCCTAAGTCTTTCTTCAATTGATTTTGCAATTTTGGTGGAAGAAAAGAAGAAATTAGAAAAATCAGGGCACCTACAACAGTTATTCCTTCTAAAATTCCTGTTCAGAGTTCACTTCCAAAATTTTCAGCTCAAGAGGAGAAGCCAAAAGTCTCTCTACACTTTTCACAGCACCCCAAAGAGGATTCTCCTAGCATTAGCATGGATATTTCAGTTGAGGATGTTGAGGCAGACTTAATTGCTGATAAAGTTTCACTTGATATAGTGGAAGGAGATTTTACTTCAGAGAAAGCTGAGGATGAATCAGTTGAGGAGGAATTGGAGGAGATGGATAGTAGAGCTTGTGACAGACTTGAATTTGATTCTAAAGCTCTACAGGATCATTCTAGACTTTTATTTTGTGATGATATAGTTATTGATGATCCTAATTTTTCTAATATGACTGTTGCAGATATGGTTGATGAAGCATGCATTGGAGATGATTCTATAAGTGTAGGGAATTGCACTGAGCCCCAGGGATCACCTATATTGATTGAGATGTCTTCAAAGGATAGGTGTGAGAGTGTAGGGGATTGCACTAAGCCCCAGGGACCACCCATACCTACTAAGGATGCATTAGCTATGGAGGAATTGGAGGAGATGGACAATAATGCTTGTGACAATCTTGAATTCAATTCTGAAATTTTACAGGACCCTTCTAAAATTTATTTTGTGATGATATAGTTGTTGTTGATCCTAATTTTTCTAATATTGTTGTTGCAGAGATTGTTGATGAAGCAGACGTTGCAGATGATTCTACAGGTGTAGGGGATTGCACTGAGCCCCAGGGACCACCATCATTGACTGATATATTAGAAGATCCAGGGGATAAGTATGAAAGTGTAGGGACTTGCATGGTGGAAGCAAGAACCCAAGAATCACCTTTCTTAGCTGAATGCCCACTAGAACCTGAGCCTGAAGTGGAGCCTGTATTTGACCAGGATGAAGCAATAGTCACATCTACTCTTGTAGAACCTTCAGGTATTTCTCAGCAAGACGAGATAAGTATTTCTCTTGATTGTGAAAAATTCATGGAGGTACCTGAGATTAATTTTGTTGAATGTGATACATTTCTTGATATACCTTATGTAGAGACTGTTTGTGAAGAATTAATAGAGGTACCCAAAATTGATTTTGTTGAATGTGATTCATGTCTTGATACATCTTATGCTGAAGTTGATTGTAAAAACCCCATAGAGGTACCTAAGGATGATTTTGTTGAAAATGATGCATTTCTTGATAGTTCTTATGTAGAGATTGATTGTGCAAAATTCGCAGAAGAACCTAGGCTTAATTTTGCTGAATATGAAGCATGTCTTGATACATCTCATGTAGATAATAATTGTTTAGAAAAATTCATAGAGGTACCCAAAATTGATTTTGTTGGCTGTGATGAATTTCTTGATACATCCTATGTGGAAAATAATTGTGAAATTTCCATAGAGGTACCTAAGGATGATTTTGTTGAAGGTGATAGATTTCTTGATACATCTCATGTAAATACTGGCTGTGATGAATGTCTTGATACATCCTTTGTAGAAATTGACTGTGAAAAACACATAGATGTACCCCAGATTGATTTCATTGGCTGTGAGGCATTACTCGATACATCCTATGCAGAAATTAATTGTAAAAAATTCATTGAGGTACCCAAAATTGATTTTATTGGATGTGATACATTTTTGGATACATTTTATATAGAGACTGATGTTATTTCATTTCTTTCTTATCCTACACGCATGAGGAAGGTATTGCATGGTTTTGTAGGGTCACGTAGGCTTCTGGAGTGGGTGCTCCATCTAAACAGACTCCAACCTCCTGGAAGGGCTTTCAAAAAGCATCAAGAGGGAGGAGTTGATCTCATTTTGATTCATAGCACTCCACCTCTAAAATGGATTTTGTACCTTAATCGTCTCCGGCCACCGGAGCATATTTCTGTGAAGTTTAAGTGTGGGGGAGCAATGCACCATGACGTTGATCACATGAAGAATGCTCTCTCGACCACCCAAACTCCTCCACTACCGGAATGGAGGTTATTCCTTAATCGACTCCGACCGTCAGAAATAAAGGGGAGTTTGTTCTTTCTTGTATTATCTTTCATTGCATGTTTCATTTTTATGTTTTCTAGAAGTAAGATTTTCTTTTAAATGAATCCTTGCTAATAAATGCTTAGGTAGTGTAGAATGAATAAAAATCATTGTAGACACCATGTTAGTCTTCTTGGCACTTTGTTTCTTGCATGACTAGGAATAAATGTATCCATCTAGATTTTCTTATATCATTTTAGAGTCTTTTGAAAGCAAATTAAATTTGGTTGTTAAAACTTAGGATTTGAGCCAATGGATGAAAATTCTTGGTTGCTTGAGTACTACTTAGTTATGGACTCTAGATTGATGACTTGAGATGAATTCTTTTTATCTAGTGAGGGATTGACCTTATTGTTGTGATACACACATGTGATTGTACTCTAGAACTTGCTTAGGTTCTTTCAAAGCTATATTTCTATGATTGGACCACATTTATAGAAGTGAATCACTTTGTGTCCTTTTTCATATCATTTTTGCAACATTCCTTGTTGATACACTTGTATGCTATTTTTCCCTTCCCTATTCTTTATGTTCATCATAATCTTTTCCATGGACTTGGGTACTTTGATGTTTCTTGATGTTACTTTGCCCGAGACGGACAAAAGTTTAAGTGGGGGGAGGATGCAAGCATTCTATCAAATTTTGAGGGCAATCAAGCATTGACAACCTACAAGGAAAGTGTGCTAATTTGAATTGAGTTTTGTATCAAAAGTGAGTTGCAAAAGTTGGTTAGTGAAGACTACATGTGGAAATCTAAATTCCTAGTTATAATTTGAGGTTTCAAGTCTTTGAGGCATACTCCGAATTTTTTTTTTGTAACATTTGGTAACATACAAGCAAAAGTGTGCCAGTTTGTGATCAGTTGCAAGAGAAAGGAAAAATTTGTGATCTGAAGAGCTGAGAAAAAGTAAAAGGAAGAAAAAAAGTTAGAGAGCAAAGAAACATCCTTAAAAGTTCAAGTTATGGATAGGTAACAAGTTCCATTGGACCAAGTTCAAGTAAGTGAACAAAGGATGATTACATTCATTTGAACTAGTTGAAGATTTCAGAAATTTGCTACACATCTCGGATTTCATGAGTTGGAGTCATAGAAAAAAAAACAGAATGAAAGAAAACAAAAGTCAGCAGCTGAGAAAACAAAAGGAAAGAAAGAAAAGAAAAGAAAGGGGAAGGAAAGACAAAGAAAAACATGAAGTGTCAGGGGTTAGATTAGTTTCTGAAGTGGAAGATGAAAACAAGAAGCTGGTTGAATTCAAGAGGGAGTTATAGATTAAAACATTGAAAATCTCAGTAAAAGACAGTTCAGAATTTCACAGTTTCAGATCTGTTCAGAGCCTGATCGGTCTCCAGACCGATCAGGAGCTGTCCGGTCCGATCCCAATCCGATCAGGAAATGTCTGATCGGTCCAGTGACCGATCAGTGGAGGCTGGTACAGAACAAAACCTGTGCACATTTCATTCAACATTGTTTTCATCCAAATCAGAGTCACTATACACTTCCTACTCCATCACAACTCTTAAACATGCAGAATAATACATGAAGAAATGAGCAAAATGCATTAGGATATATTTTTGAGTGTCCAAGTCTCCCACTTTCTCTATTTTTTTCATATTTCTTTATCATGCCATATTTCTTTACCATGTTTCTTTATCATGTTATATCCCTCTACTTGTTTTATCATGATTTTTTTTTTAAGTATCGAAGCTCATTGAAGTTCCATTTCATTTCTATCATTCTATATTTCTTTACCTTGTTTAAATAAGCTTTTGTAGGTGTGGATCCTAATCAAGAATGATGGTGAAGAGTAGATAATAAGCAAGCCTATGGTAGTGCAAGAATCATGATTGTGTTTGAGCGTTGAGTATAAGCTCCACCTTTATAAAAAATGTAGAACTTAGGAAGAGAGCCACTTTGAAACTTCCCTTGTAAGGTTTTTTGAGTTAATTCATCTCAATGAGTCAAGAAGGGTGAAGTATGCTAAGTTGTTGATTTAAAGACAAGATACTAGTCCATTGAGCTTAGATTTTTGAGAATTGACAACCCTAGGTAATTTCCTTTCAATTGCTTCTAACTACGATTGAGAATATTCTAGGGGGATACATCCTTAGTTTACTACTTGGCTTGTGCGAGACGCCCAAGAGTAAGTGTGGGGGAGTTGATAACTGCCATTTTGTTGATAAATTTAGGCTCTCAAATCCATGTTTTGATCCATTTTTATATGCTTAAGTTTGCATTTATGTTAGGTTTCATGTATTTCCTCTATTTTGGCTTTTAATTCAAATCTTATTATATTTGAGATATTTTGACACTAAAATGTGAATCTAATTTTGTAGGCTTCAAATGAGCATGGACCTAGATCGGATTGGATCAAACTTGAGTTAGAATTGGATCCGGATCAAAGTGATCAAGCATCGGATTAATATGGGTCGTCCATTCAAGAGAACGGCTAGATCTGAGCCATCGGTCAACTTCTGATCAATCCGAGTTCAAGACAGAGTCAATCATGACCAATGATCAAGATATGAAAAATTCATCCAAATCAGAAGCAATCTAACCGTTGGGTCAAGCTCAAGATGTTCTAGACCATCCAAGCAAGAGAAGGGATGATCTGAGTCATCCGCCACAGATCTGGTTGATCCGAGCTAAGGACAGGTAGATCAGGACCATTGATCAAGATTTGGGGAGTTTGGTTCAGATCGGAGAAGATCCGACCGTTGGATGAGTCCGAAACAATCACAGCCATTCAATTTCAAAAGGAATTAGTTTAATTGGGAATTCCCTCCGCTGGGCTCGTCGTCGTCGCTGATCGCAGAGCAGAGTTCTCCAATTTCTTCAGCTGTTCTTCATTTTTGTTCCTAGTTTTCGTTTCCGATCTGGGCGGCCACATCAGATCTGTTTCTCATCAAGGTTTTGGATCATTACGGTAAGATTTCTATTCAGTTTTCGCTAATCAGATTCTCGCAGCTGGGAGGTGTAACACCCAAAATTTTCTGGTATTATTAGGGATTTTTCGGAATTTTTCTAGCATTTTTCAGAATTTTTCTAACATTTTTCAGAATTAAAATAAAAAGAAAAAAAATAAGGGGTCAGGCGAGGTTTGATCTCGCGACCACAAGGCAAAGCAAGGCCTTAAGTGAGTCCGGATAACCAATAGGCTAGGGGTATCAAGCACAGAAAAGGATGAAGCGAAATTATGTTATAGGTAAATTAGGCTTTTTCATGAAGAGGTATATCAACCCCGCTTAAGTCGCGTGAAACCCCAGACTAGGGTTGGTGGCTGCACGACAAGGAGAGGGCGAGGGGCTGCGAAACCAAAGGGAACTCAAGAGATCTCTTTCTCCTCCTTCTTCCTCTTGAGTAGAACATCTAGGGCTTCTTCCCTAGGGTCAAGGAGGGAGGAGATTTGCGCGAAGAAAGGGAAGAGAAGGGCTACGTTAGGATTTAAACCATATTTAGTGAGTTTTCTTCAACAAAGGGTAAGTAGATCACTCACCTGCAATAGAAGTAGTTTTCGTTTGTAAGTTCTTGTTGTAGAACCATGTTTTATGATGCATGCTTTAAGATTATGGTTATCGTGTGTTTTAAGTTTTTAAAGATGCTTATTTTCTCATGATAGAAATTTAATTGGTTTAGATTTGGTGTATGTAAGCTATGCTTGATAAGATTTAATTTTTGAAAAGTCCCAAAAATGAGATTGGGATTTAGGGCACGCAAGGTGCTCGATGAAAGTCTCAAGTGAGAAAGGTAAAGGTGTTAAATGCAAAATTTATGCAAAAGTAAGATAGTTTGATACGTATAAGTATTATAGTAAGAAAGTATTTTATTTTCGGAAAGTGACATGTACCGGGCAAATGGAAGGCCCACAGAAAGTTAGAAAGAAGCTCTAATAAGGTGCAGTGGCTAGCTACCCCGCAACCTAATAGAGAAGCGCGCAATTGGTACATTGATACCATGGTACAATGTCAAGGTCTAAAGAAAGTTGATTACTATTTTCAAGTAAATAAGTATTCGCAAGTGTTTTCAGTTTTAAGTATGTGCCTTTATTTCATATGTTAGCCTTGATACATTGCAAGCATGTTAAAGAGTAAGAGTAAGGAAGTTAGTGTTTGAATGTATGAGTACGTAAGGTTACAAATGATGTAATGCAAGTAATGTTTTCAACATGATTGAGCATGATAAGTATATGTAAGTTTTCCCATGTGCATGTATTTTGGAAGCAAGCATTCTTTGAAATGAGCATGTTTATTATCGATAACATGGATTTGTGAGTTAGGATGTACTTACTAAGCAATTCGCTTATTAGTTACATTTCCTTCTATTGCAGATAAAGGTAAAGAAAAAGCATAAGCTATGGAGGCGAACGGGACTTGCATTGATGTTTAGTGGCGGCGGAGCCGTGGAAGAGATCTTTGGGATAAGTCTTAGAGGCATTTTGATTTATAGAATTCATGGTTGATGTTTTGGATTGGTAGGATGTGATCACCTTATTTAAACTTTACATGGAGTCAAAGTTGGGTACAAAGTTAGTAGAGATTGCATGTGTTTTGATAAGTTTGTTAAATTTCATATAAATCCTAATTTCAAGTTATTGGATTCGTTTTGAGTTGTTAAGATACTTATAAAACTAGTATGGAGTTTAAATTTGGAGTTGTTTCATTGTATGTCTTGAAAGTATATGATTTGTGGATCTTTGGAAATGGTTTTCAGATCTGAAATGCAGGTTTTTCAGGCGTGCCAGTCGACTGGTTTAGAACCAGTCGACTGCGATATCGAACAGAACCTTCTGTTCGATGCACCAGTCGACTGCCATGAGGCCAGTCGACTGGTGCCGGGCACAGAAAGTTTCTGTGGCCGATACCAGTCGACTGGCTATCTATCAGTCGACTGGTACCATTGAAAAGAAAGTGTTGTAGGGCAGATGGTTAGTGCTTTAGTTTTACAACTAAGAGGTCTAGGGGTCAAATCCTTGCAAAGCAAATAAAATGAAAGTTTTTTTTAAAAAGAAAAAAAAATCAGAGCAAGTTAAGGGAAGTCAAGTAGTTGTAACCTAAGGCTAAGAATAAGGTAAAGTTAAGGTTAAGTAAAAGTGACGTCTGCTTTAAAGGGAGAGAAGTTAAGGGGTCGTCACAGGAGGAACTGGTGAGGGTTTCGCCGGAGTTCCATTCCTGCCGATCGCACCTTGTTGACTGTTGGTTTCAGTCGTCCTGAGCTGTCGAAGCAACGTAGAG
The DNA here is from genome assembly GCA_024364735.1 of Boesenbergia rotunda. NCBI lineage: Eukaryota > Viridiplantae > Streptophyta > Magnoliopsida > Zingiberales > Zingiberaceae > Boesenbergia > Boesenbergia rotunda. The sequence continues at coordinate 377,661 of JAGFNQ010004034.1, forward strand.
GGGTTCTCGAAGGTGCTCTGATAGTTGTTGAGGTCGATCGCTAATCAGTCAATCGAGAAGGGAGTGATCGGGGAACGCTTTTAGCTACAAACCGATCTCGTGACCGGACAGAGGGTTCTCTGATCAGTCCCATGACCGATCAGAAGAGGACCTGATCGGTTGGTTGACCGATCAGGAAGAGCAGAATAGCCAGATTAACAACAACTGAGCGAGGAAGCTTGTCTTCGATGGTTTTTGAGTTTAGAGGGTTTCTTGCTCAACCTTTGTGTGACGGCAAAGGGAAGACTTGATGATAAACTTGATTTGATGTTTAATTAGGATAATTCTTAGTTTTAAGCATTTGTTTCTTCAAGTTGTTTAGCTTGTTCCAACTACACTTTGGGTTAAGTTCTTAAGCATTGTTTTGTTATATGCTTTTAAGTTCTGCAATTAATTCCTTGCAAGTAATTCTCTGCAATTTATTTCCTGCATTGAAGTTTAGTTTTTAAGTTTCAGTCCATTGCTTTTGAAATTAGTTGCTCAATTGTCAATTAGGTTAAGCATAGTTCTTGCAATTGCCTATTTATACCATGCTTTAGTTAAGTTCATTTTATTTCATATTGTCATTTCCTTATCGCTAAAAACCCCCATTTTATCTACCCAAATATCAAACGACAACAACCTGCAAGCTCGAATTAAATATTCATTCAACTAGTCCTTAGAAAAATACGATCTGAGACCCCTCTACTACATTTAAACTTTGTTAGCCAAAGGGTTTCCAGTTTTATAAATTTCTAAATTTGAGTGCTCATCGTGACACTAGTATTGGGCACCATCACTGATCTAAGTAATTAATCGATTAGACTGTTGTTGTTTCTGTGTCTAAAATGGTTTAGACACATTGCTAACGTTACGAGAACCTATTGGGTCACACACTAAGGACACGATGCTTTGGAAATTAATTGATCTTAGTTTGGCTATGATTTGATTATAATTAGATTAATTAAGTTAGACTCAAGTGAATCCAATTGGATTATAAGATTGAAATCTAATTTGAGTTTGACTCATTTAGATTAGACTCAACCACATTTGAATGAGATATTAATTCATTAAAATGTTTAATAAATTAATAATAAAGGAAGATGAAAAGTTTCTCTTCATTGGATGAAGATAAGTTTCTCTTCATTGGATGAAGAGAAGTTGAAGAGCCACATGAGAAAATGTGCTCTAAGTGAGTTTTTATTAGCATTAATGGAGGGAAGCTAAAGGGACAAAAACTCTTCATAATGGGATGAGTATAAAAGAGATTTTCTTGTCATTTGGATGATGAACTTGTCATTTTTTCTTCCCTTTCTTCTCTTGGCTAAAATCCCTCTTCTCCTTGTCCTTCTTGCTTTGTGAATCTCCTCTTGTTGATAGCACAACAAAGGTGATTCTTCTCAGAAGCTTGAGAGATCGTGTTTGTGTGGATACGCATAGAGGCACGAACACTTGAACGTGCAAGAAATCCGGTATACCTCGGACAAGCGGGATAAGCGAAGGGCACGCGCCAAAGGTATACATATACGATAGGAATTTGTAAATTACCTTTGTATGAGTTTTCTTTCGCATGGATCGCATGTGGGATCTATTATTTCCGCTCTGATTTTTGAATATTTTTGCCTATAGATCCCTACATGGTCGTGGTGCTGCAGATGCCCAGTCAGGAAGATCATAACCTCCTACCATCTCGTGGTGTTGTGTATGCCCGAGATGAGTAGGCCTAGTTGTGGTACTGCGGATGCCCGACCATGAGGAGCATAACCTCCTGCCATCTCGTGATGTTGCGGATGCCCGAGATGAGTAGGCTTGGTCGTGGTGCTGCGGATGCCGAACCAAGAGGAGCATAACCTCCTACCATCTCGTGGTGTTACGGATGCTCGAGATGAGTAGGTCTGGTCGTGGTGTTGCGGATGCCCGACCAGGAGGAGCATAACCCCCTACTATCTCGTGGTGCTGCAGATGCCCGAGATGAGTATGCCTGGTCATGGTGTTGCGGATGCCCGAGCAGGAGGAGCATAACCTCTTGCCATCTCGTGGTGTTGCGGATGACCGAAATGTGTAGGCCTGGTAGTGGTGCTGCGGATGCCCGACCAGGAGGAGCATAACCTCCTGCCATCTCGTGGTGCTATGGATGCCCGAGATGAGTAGGTTTGATCGTGGTGTTGCAGATGCCCGACCAGGAGGAGCATAACCTCCTGCCATCTCGTGGTGCTTCAGATGCCCGAGATGAGTAGGCCTGCTCGTTGTGCTGCGGATGCCCGACCAGAAGGAGCATAACCCCCTACCATCTCGTGGTGCTGCAGATGCCCGAGTTGAGTAGGTCTAGTTGTGGTGTTGCGGATGCCCAACCAGGAGGAGCATAATCTCCTGTCATCTCGTGGTGCTGTGGATGTCTGGGATGAGTAGGCCTAATCGTGGTGCTACAGATGCCCAACCAGGAGGAACATAACCTCCTACCATGTCATGGTGCTGCGGATGCCCGAGATGAGTAGACCTGGTTGTGGTGTTGTGGATGTCCGATCAGGAGGAGCATAACCTTCTACCATCTCGTGTTGTTGTGGCTGCCCGAGATGAGTAGACCTGGTCGTGGTGCTGCAGATGCCCGACTAGGAGGAGCATGACCTCCTCCTATCTTGTGGTGATGCGTATGCCCAAGAAGACTAGGTCTGGTCGTGTGACCGATGATATCCGAGCAGAGGCTACTAACCTTAAGCATGACCCTAAGGAAGGGCTGCTGACATTCAGAATAAGTCGGTCTTGGCAAACTGTGGAGCAGGTCGAGCCCTATCCTTGTCTACGCTGATGATTTACAACATATTAAATTCTCGTCTCTCCCCTGGTATTAGATATCGTCTATATATATATGGGGAAGGCAGCCAGTAGATGGGCAGCGAGATATAGAAGAACAATATATCTTATTTATTTTGAAGGTTATATTCGGCAGTCATCAGACATTGAAGACAAGCATGAAATGGATTTATTGACAAAGAACACACAACGCATAGGTGACAAATTTCCTTTTATTTATGAATAAAAAGTACATTGGGGATCACATCCGAAGGAAATACAGAAGACAAGTGCCCATTGGTAGTATGATTATTAAGCTTAGTCGAGGAGGCTGGGGGCTATGCCGCTCCTTTGCCCGAGCACTCCTCCTTTGGGGGATGCTTCCTTAGCCTTGTCCTCTCCTCGGCGCCGCTGAGCCAGACATCACCTCCTCGTTGTTGCGGTAGTTCGCCCCTTCGCTGGAGGTAACATACACAAACTCGTAAGGCAGAAGCTTGTCATTCAACTCAAAGTACATTTTTACAAAGCACCAAAGAATAAAAGAAAAGGAGGTAGAAAGAATATGCATTGCAGAAAGGACATACTCAGAGTACTCAAGACAAATTAGGCAAAAATGTTTCATTCAAACTGGATGATTACATTTAGAGTACATCAGAAAAAAGAAAAGAAAAAGAAAGATAATATATACAAGTAAAGAAGCAAGAGCAAGCAGGCTACAACTCCTTGTCCACAGGCGGCATCTCGTCCCAGGCTTTGCTGACATTGAGAAAACTGAGGTCAAAGTCCGACTTCAACACTCTGCCCGTCGGATTTGCTAGACTGCTCCATTGAACCCTTACTTCAACTGTCTCAGTACTTGGCTGGCCAGGAGGTCCCCCAACTCATCCGATTAGAGGAATCAGGCCTTGAACGCCACCTGCGCCTGCTGGGACTCCTCATCGTCCTTATGTGTCTTCAGTGCTTCCAAGGCCTGGTCCCGGGTAGTCTCCAGCTCGCCCACCTCCTTGGATAACTGATCCAGGGTAGCCTGGGTCTTCTTGAGCTGCTCTGCAGCTTCTCGGAGTTGTAGCTTGCCTTTCTCTGAGTCTTCTTGTTGGAGTCGAAGGTCCTCCAACAATTTAGCCTCCCGCTCCTCGGAGCAATTCATCCCCTAAGACAAGTGACTCACCTCGTCTGTGAGGGTCTTCGTCAACTCGTCTAGGAGGTGCTCCCAGCGGAGAGAATTGCACAGAGCGGACTCGGAGGCCAACAGGGAGTCTAGGTAATGTTCCACCTTGACTCGTAGACTCCTGCTGATCCCCACCTGCATGAGGCCTCCCCCGTGGGCGCGGTGGACCTCTGCCTTCAATTGGACTACTCGTTGGAGCAAGGCTTTGGTCTCCCGCCTGGAGTATAACTGGCGGCCCGTGACGAGGCAGTCATGAGCGGCCTGCCACAAGAAATAACTGGAATTAGAAGACATAAGTAACAATAACAGAAAAAGCAAGATGTCTTTACCTACAACAGGGACTTGTGCAAGGCAGTGAGGGGCCCAACTGAGGCATTTAAGTCCCTCCCTCTCGAGACGTCCCGACTCCTTGGTGCATCATCCCCACTCCTTGAAGCGGGGGATAAGCTGGATGGCAAGTGCCTCGGAGGCACCGTACAGGGGCCCGAGGCATCCTCCTCAGAGCTGGATGCTCCCTCGGAAGCAGGATCCTCAGTGGAAGCCTCCTTCAACTACACCAGTTGAGGTCTCAGAGACCGCCTCCTCCGCCACCTGGACCTTCCGGCGTAGGCGCGCACTCATTAGCCGGGGCTTTGCTGGCACTACCCGCTTACCTTTCGAGGAGACAGAGGAACTGGTCGGGGTGGGGATGGCGGTCTGATGCCCCGTCATTGGAGAGGTCGTCTATTTGAAGCGCTTGGTCAGGGGCATCGTGTCCTCCTCCTCGGGGATAGCTGGAAGCTCGGGAGGTGTGAGTTTCCTCAACCTCCTCCAAGGGGTCGACCACTTGGCAAGTCATTTCCGCCTCGTCTTCCACGCTGCTTCGGCCATCGACGGACAGGCCTAAGACGCCGGCTCTTCCTTATCCCCACTCGTCTCGATGAGCATGGGGGAGGGGTCGACTCCTTGATCATCCAGCAGCTCAGGCGTCCCTTGGTCTTTGGGCCGCTTTGTTGCTCCTTGGTCATCGGGCCACTCCGACGTCTCCTCCAATGCTTCAGCCGAGTCTACCACCGAGGAGGTGGGAGCCGGAGGAGGGGCCAAGTCCTGTTTATTGGCCTGCTCCCATTTAAGGAGCTGGTATATCACTCGGGATAGCATGACGTCTTCTGCAATATAAGAGCAACAAAACATCATTTAGAAATAACGAGCATCTATAAAAATATAAGCTTACCGAGGCTGTGACTTATGCTGGTGGCTTTAGAGCTAAGCCTAGACCGATACATGAGTTATTCACACTGCACCAGGTCGGGGCTACTGAACTCCATACCAGCCAGGATGCCACTAGCCCGTTGATAACTCGAATCCTGCTGCAAGTCGCCTAACTCTAGGATTGCTGGTAGGTTTTCCCTTTAGCGAATGGGGTTGAAGGAGTGCTCAGGAAGTTGAATAAAGAAAAAAACGTTCCTTCCATCCCTTGTGGGAGGAAGGAAGACTCCCTATGAACCTATGGCTGGGGCGAGCCGTAAAGCTAAAGGCCCCCCTAGACGCCAGAGTGAGGAGGAAGAAAAAAATGAAAAAAGCATGGAGTCAATGGAATGTCAAAAAGTTTGAAAAGAATGAACGTCTCGCCCATCTGGGCGAAAGTGTAGGGGGTCATCTGATGAAGAGGGATATTGAAATACAACGATATGCTCATAAAGAAAGGTGGAAGAGGAAAACGAAGCTCTAGTTCTACCTGCCCTAGGAAGAAGGTGAAAACCCCTAGAAGAGGTTCTACAGGAGACTGATCTACCCTAGGGACTTCTACCTCCAGTTAAGCCGGAATGTCATACGCTTCGCAGGCGGCTCGGAGGGTCTCTGACTTAACCCTAGAGGTAGTGACTTCGTACCACTCCGGTTGGTAAGCCTCCTTCCTCTCCGATTTCTCCTTCCTATTTTGGTCCTTTTGCCCTTCCTTGCTCATGATTTCTAATGAGAGAAGGGGAAGAAGACAGAAAAGGAAAAGAGACTTACGAGTGAAGAAGAAGCCTTAATAAGGTAATTCTAGCGAATGAGAACGAAGTGCATAAGCTTTGTTAATCGACAATGTAAGAAGGCGGACGAACGCTTCTGGCTCCCCTCTTTATAGAGAAGAAGCCACCCTCGTGCGGACAATGGGGGCACGGTGCGTGAACAGTGTTTGGAACGTGGAGGAGAGCGTAGAGACGCGTGTTACCAAGCACTCAGGTATATAAGGTGTTTCGACATCCAGGTAGGGGGTATACTTTCTGAACTTGCACAAATTTGGATTCCTCGTTGTCCTCCTAAAATAACTCTGATTCCTGACTTGAGCGCCGGAATGGGCTTCGCCAGAAAACCTTCCGGTGTGTTCCCATTAACGCTTGTGTTAATCTCGCAGGACGCGATCGACTTCTCCTCATCATCGTCCTCGTGGGTTGCGCCTCGGTGACTCGCCGTCCGCGTCGATTCCTTCTGGAATATATATATATATATATATATCCTGCTCGATGCTTTGTGAGCGATCATGAGTGATGCACTCATGTGGCGCTACCAGCTCGATTTTTTATATCAAAAAAACTCTTTCGCTCTCTCTCTCTCTCATTCCCTCTTTTTAGTATTAATATATTTCTTTTGTTATCTCCCGCTCCCCCCCCCCCTCCAAATTATAAAAACCCTCACTCTCTCTTCACTTTCCTAAATTCTAAATTTTCCTCGCTCTCGTGCCCTTCACCTTCACCGTTGTCTTGCAACGCTCTTGTTCCAACCCTCGCTGCCATCTTCAATCACTCTTGCTTCTACCCTCACCACCGTCTTCCATCGCTACCCCTCCTTCCTTCGCCGGACGCAAACAAAGTTACCTCAAGGAACTTCTCACCGGCCTACAAAGATCCCCAAACTCAAACAAAACCCGACACTGCGGCCACCACCCCTTTCATTCTACCTTGATATTTTTTAATTAGGGTTTTCAACTATAACGTCAACTAATATAGTATTATGGTGATACACATTGTAGCAGCTACCTCAAAGTTGCTGCTACAACCTTGTTGTTACTATAACCTTGAAACTGCTACAATGGGAAATTTGTTGAATTTTTTGGGTTTCTTATTTGCAAAAAAAACTCCGCAAACGTCTATATTGAGAAAATTTATAAGAAGCTACAACAGAATTGATACACTTTATGCAGCTATTTAAGCAGGATCAGCTACAATATTGTTTATAGTTGATAAATAGTAGATTTATAGAAATATTTACTCTGCTGCTAAAACATGAAAGTAAACTAGCTCCGCTTAACCACGTTGTAGCAGCTACTTCAAACTAGATGCTACAACATTGTAGTAGATTTTGTACAAGTACTTACAACACTGTTGTAACAGCTACTAGACAAGAAATGCTACAACGTTAAACATGGGTTGTAGCAGTTACTGGTTAATAGCTACTACAAGCTCAAACTAACTTTATTTGTAAGTACCCTAGGTTGGTTTTGATGTGGTCAACCGAGTCAAGTTAGGTCATGTTAATTTTTAATCCTTGTGTCTAAGTGTGCAGGAACTTAGGAGCGCAGAAAGTCGAGCGGAAGACATAGCGGTCGAGAAGGATAGCACGGGAAGGGAGCTGACGAGCTCGATCCATCCGAGAGACGTAGAGGTCTGTAGAAGAGTACGCCAGTAGAGCGAGAAGGACGCGCGCGACACCCGAGGGATGAGAAGCCGGGAGGAAGCTCACTCGAGGAGAAGGCTGTTGGATCGAGAGAAACAATAGAGGGGGGTGAATATCGTTAAAAAAAATTTTGATTAAGGAAAAGAGAAAATGCAGCGGAAACAAAACAATCACACAGAAACATAAGTATTTTACTTGGTTCAGAGTCGTGGTCGGCTCCTACTCCAAGGTCCACGGTCCTTGACCGTTTACTTTGGGCAATTCTATAATCGCGCAAAAGGTTTACAAATTTCAATACAAGAATATTACAGTAAATGAAAAGAGCTACACTTTTCGTTACCGATGCCCGATGTGGTTCGTACTTCGGAGTAGAGAGTAGTCGTCGGTGCTGGAATCTCGAAGTCGGAGTTTGCCGGAGCGGAGCGCTTAAACGAAAAGCTTTGGAGCGTTAGAAATTAGTTGTTCTGAAGCCTTGGGGTCGAGCCCCTTTTATAGTGCTCCTGAGGGCGCCTAATTCGTCGGGGGCGCCTGACACGTGCCTTCATCTGCGGAAAACTCAATCCGCAGCTCGGTCAGCGCTTATCCCCTTCGACTCGGCCTCTGGAGCTGACTGGGGCGCCCGGGACCTCTTGGGCGCCAAGCTTAACTTGGTCTGCTGGCTTCATGGCTGATTTGCTTCGATTTCCTCTTTGGCTTTGACCTTGGGCGCCCAGGACCTCCCGGGCGCCTAGCCCAGTGTGATTTCGAAGCATTCTTGCTTCTTTTCTATTTTGGCTTTTCACCTTGGGCGCCCGGGACCTCCCGAGCGCCTAGCCCAGTTTCCTACCCCCTTCCTTTGGGGCGTTCTGAGCTGCAGAAACACACTCCTTCGGCCCCTGCAACCAAGGTTAGTTCCAAACCAAACAATGCAAGAATGTTAGTCAATATTTACAGTCGTAACTGTCTTGGTTCTGACTTCGGGTCTCCCAAATGGAACCCTAGGTCGAACCGACGCCTATTGTTCCCTTGACGGGGAATGCGTTCTCACCTACTCCTCTTAGGAGAGTTTACCTTTTGCCAACCGGCTCCTCCGGTTGGACTTTTGCCCAATCCACCTGACCAGGTCTTCGTGCCCAACATCCGGTCAGGTCTTCGGTGCCCAGCCCCTTGCTAGGACTTCGTGCTTAGTCCTCGACCAGGACTTCTTTGCCCGACTTTCGGTCAGGTCTTCTTGCCCAGTCCTTGACCAGGACTTCTTTGCCCAGCCCTTTGCCAGGACTTCTTGCCTAGAGCACCTAGGATTTCTTCCTGCACACTCAGTGAACAAGTTAGACAACGATAACATCTTAACTTCTGAACCCTTTGCCATTATCAAAACTCAAGTTTGACTTAGGTGCTGCCTGCACCAACAATCTCTCCCTTTTTGATTTATGGCAACCCGGTTCAAAAAGTTAAGTTGAACATACAAAAAAATAGGTAAAGTACCAAATTTAATTTCCTCCCTTGGGAGAAATCTCCCCCTGAGTTTTTCAAAAATTCGTGGGGTTTTTGAAAAAGTTTCTAAGTCTAAAATTAAAATTTTTTTAAGGTTTTCAATACTTAGAAAATTTTCAAGAAAAGGTTTTTAAGTTAGAAACATTTTCAAAGAATATTTTGAGTTGGGCATTTGAAAAATTTTCAGGAGAATTTTGAAATTTACACTTAGAAAATTTTCCACCAAAAAATGTAGAGTAAGTACTTAGAATAATTTTTGAAAACAATTTTTAAGTTAAGTACTTAAAATAATTTCGAGAGAAATTACTTAACATAGTTATCAAAACACTTAGTTTTTGCACTTTAGAAAATTTTCTAAATTGATTTTGAAGTTTTAACACTTAGAAAATTTTCAAGTAGTTTTAATACTTAGAAAAATTATTCAAGCAAAATTTTGAATTTTATAACACTTAGAAAATTTTTCCAAACCTGATTTTGAATTACTTTACTTTTTTAAAGTGGAGATAAAGGTTTTAAAGACAAAATTTAATTTGAAAAAATTTAAATTTTAAAACCAAAATTTTTTTTAAAACCTTCATTTCTCTCCTTTCCAATCTCTCCCCCTTTGCTATATATCAAAAAAAATATAGCAATAAAACTGAGTAAAAGTAAGGTGATGTACTGAACCATAATAAAAGTAAGGTGCTATACTGAACCAATTCTAAGTATAAACTGGACCAAATCAATTCAAATTTTCTTTTTCGGGTCCTGTCTAACCCAATTAGTTACTTACTAACTGTTATAAATAGTTGCTTTCGCTAGGGTTAGTCAAGTTAAGTGATCTGATCATGTTAGATTTTTCTAAGCTTGACACTTAACCTGATTACTGTTTAATTGGTATTTATTGCCCCAATTACTGCAGATGCACTGACTTAAAACATCTTGAATCAAGGCATAGACCTAAATATCTCAACCCATTCTAGGTTATCAATCAAAAATACCCTAAGGTGCTTGTGAGATGCTGGCTTCTAGATCTATAGGTGCATGCAATTCTAGGGTTAGGGCCTAGGCTAAGTCCATTTGCGAAAAAAGCCCTAGTTTTGAAGGGGATAAGTTTTTAAACAAAACTAAGTCGGAAAATTATTTTAAATAAATAAAACATGATTTTTCAAATAAAATAAGTTAAGAAATAAAATAATTTTTGAAAAGAAACATAATTAGAGCAGTCCTATTCTACCAAGCATGACCCTAACTTAGTAACTGGTAAAAAGTAGATAACTCATCAAGTAAACAGCTAGCAACTAGATATGATAAGTGCATAGAAGTCAACTGGTCGAAGTGAGGACCAACACAGTCAATCATGAGTCACACATCAATCAATAGTACAATAAGGCAGCTGAAGTCATCTAGAGTCTAAGAGGAGGGGCTCGGAAGAAAGAATGGACCGGGCTGCCAAGATTGGAACAAGGACATCATCTCGTCATGTCGGGTCTGATTTGCCTCATGTTCGGCTCTAAGGGCATTCATGTATTCAATGTGATGTGCCTCTCTCGCCTGGCGATCGGCTAGAATAGCTTCCATGTGCTCGTTATGGTAGGTTCGATTTACATCGTGTCCTGCTTGAATTGCGTCGACTAACTCGACGTAGTGAGCTTCCTCTTCCTCTTGGAGGCTATGGACCTCTGTCTGAAGTAGTGTCAGTCTCTCGTCGATCGTCGGAGGTGGGGGCTCGTCCATGTGCTCTCGAATCTCGGCAGCGAGATCTGCGACGTCGACCTCTACCTCCTCATCGGAATCGATCTGGGCTCCGGCTCTCTGGTGTCTCCATGATAAACCCCCGGTAACCGAGACCTCTATGCCCGCTAGGGAAAAATTTCTATACCCAATTTCGTCAAATTTAGTCATCATGGTCATCTCTCCATCGGTAATATCGCGATCGTGATGATGAAGAAGAGAAGTGATGATGTGGCAGTAAGGAGTGCAGACCCGACCCTGAGTAGAACACTGGACGCATGTAGAATGGTGTGGAATATGTGAAGTCCAATATCTATGTCTAAGTGATGGATCAAAGTGTACAGCAAGAAGGTGTGGAATGGTCGCATGATCGCGACATCCCTAGTGATCAAGGGAAGGATGCAACGGACCAGAACTCAATAAAGAGCGTAGTCCTGGACCTGGAGATCTGCTGACTGAAACCGTCTAACCAAAGGGTTTTGGGCATTTCTATAGAAATATGAATAAAGGGTGTCCAGATCAATATGAGAGTATGGAGGAGCAAAGGGAGGATCTCTAGTAGGGTAACAACAGAAGGTGGACTAGGAAGGTTGTAGTCCAAGGAATCTGTTAAACAACGAGAGTGTGATAGTCAAAGGCATCCCCTGTACCGTGGTGACATAGGTAAGGTCATCTTGTCTGACTAGGTTGTTATAAAACTCTGCACATAGGGTTGTGTTCACAGGATGGGTACAGAAGACAAGATGGTCAAGCTGATAGAAACTGATGACGTCCATAGCTAATGGACAGGACTGAGTGAAAAACTGCCTATTTAGGAAGCTTGTCTTGATAGGTTTGTAGGTCGTCCTAGAGAACTTATTGAATAGTTCTAGGGTCGGAAACCTAGGGTCAGGGCTAGGCTCGGTTCCGGGATTGGATCGAGTAGCACGACGTTTTCTAAAATTATAAGAAACATGCATTTAAGGAGCGAATAATAAAAGAATCAATTTTAAATGCATAAAAATGATACCGAGGAGACATGGTCGAGGTTGGATGTTTGAGGGCGCGAGAAGGACTTTCGGGCGCCTTGGGAGGAGAAGAGTTAGGGATAAGACTTTGTTATGGGGTGGCAAATGAAGGGAGTTTCGGTGGCTTTATATAGAGGTTGGCCGGGCGCCCAGGAGGCATCGGGCGCCTGGTTCAGGCGTAAGCTGCCAAAGGTAGCTTTTTCGGTTTTGACATTGTCCTTGGGGTGCCCGTGAGGACCCGGGCGCCTGCAGTCAGCTGCCATGCATGGCAGCTTTTGCTGCCTCGAGTTGATATAAAGGCCTAGGCGCCCGATAGGTCACGGGCGCCTAGGTTAGCTGGGTAGTGTTGACAGCTCTTGCTGTCTTGGCCGAAGAGAAAGTGGGGGGGGGGGGGGGGGGGGGGGGGCGCCCGAAAGTGTCACGTGCGCCCGAGCTGGCCATTGTTTGACTATTGACCAGTTTGACTGTTTGACTATTTTGACATGGTTTGACTCTATTGACCAACCAACAATCAAGTCAATTCAGCTCTAAATTCAATGTTTTTATTTGGCAACATTACAGAAACCAGATTTTGAGTTAAGTTGAGTCCTAACTATCTCACCCGGTATATAGTTATCAATCACGTTGACCTTATGGGTTTTTGTGAGACAGGTTTTAATAGAAGTAAAGATTTTATTTTGAAAACCCATGATTAGTTTTGAAAAGTTAAATTAATTTGGAAAACCCAATAATGATGCTTTTAAATTTATTTTTGAAAACAATGGTAGAATCTAAGATTAATTGAAATCTGTGTTAGATTCAAATCTGACAATAGTAAAGTGAATTTGGTTTTCAATAATCGACTTCCACGTCTTGGCGAGGCACTAGGCCTTCTTTGGCCGTAGCCTTTTTGGATCATCAACTCTTTCCTTGACAAAGCCTATTATTGAAAATCCATCTTCAAGTTACTCCTTGAAGATTTTG
>JAGFNQ010004034.1:390842-413797 GCA_024364735.1 Boesenbergia rotunda
CAGATCTCACACAAGAACTCCCTGCTCTTCGTGTCTTCTTGCTAATGGACTCACCAAGCTCATTGTTTCTTCCAAGTGCTCAAGTATCAGAAAGTTGCTCAAGATTCACAGTTGCTTGCTCAAAGAGATGGATCAACAACTTCTCCACTAATCTGTTTTCCGATCAATTTCATCCCAGAGACTTCTTCGCCACCAAGCCTTTAAGCCTCTGCTCAATGAACGCCAGGTCACAGCCACCTCTCTGCAGCTCTCAGCTGCTCAACTGCAACTGCCCAGCTATCATGACCTCTCCTGGACTCCCTGAGCTCCCCTCAGCTGACCCTCAGTCATCATCCCAGTGGCGTAGTCGTCCGTTGAAACCTGAGAAGGTAAACTGCCAAACCTGATGAAGCAAAAGCCTCCATTTGACTGCCCTTGAGTGAACCTGAGTTATCTACACACTTAGCAGGTCATTAGCACAACAAATCAACAGAGGATCAAATATCAGAAGACTCAGAATAAGGATCAGTAGTGTATCAGTAGCAATCAGAACACGATCAGAATTCTGACAGCGCTTTTGAATTAAAGCTGTCAGCTACTGATCGGTCACCGGACCGATCAGAGTGACTCCTGATCGGTCACCAGACCGATCAGGATGGGTCCAGACCGATCAGGCTCCAGCCTGATCGGTCCCCAGTGAGAAATCAGAAATCGCGACTTCTTCGTGATCGATCACCAGACCGATCCCAAGTCGTGGAGTGATTTTCCAGCATCGCAGCCCAAACCCACTGATCGGTCACCAGACCGATCAGGATGTGGCCTGATCGGTCTGCAGACCGATCAGAGCACCTCCTGACCGATCAGGCTCCAGCCTGATCGGTTATAGTGAGAAGCTCGCGACAATTGATTGTTCACCAAAACGATCTGAATAGTCTCCCTGATCGATCACCAGACCGATCAGGAGACGATCAGTAGCCTAACAAATTCACTGTATGCTCGCTGATCTGTCACCAGACCGATCAGACATCACTGGATCGATCACCAGACCGATCCACGAAGGAACTCCGTGCCAACTTTCCTGATCGGTCACCAGACCGATCCAGGCAAGGCCAAATCCACTCTAAGTCAAGAGAACGGGCTCCCAGCCTTCTCTGACTCGTGCTCAGTACCTCGGACCAAGACTCCATGCCCGGTTTCACTCACCGGGACTTCAACCTAGCTTCCCAAGCTAGGACCTGGCTTCATCCACCAGGATTTCATCCAACCTAGCTTCTCAAGCTAGGACCTGGATTCCCAAGCCAGGATTTCATCCAACCTAGCTTCTCAAACTAGGACCTGGCTTCCCAAGCCAGGATTTCATCCAACCTAGCTTCTCAATCTAGGACCTGGCTTCCCAAGCCAGGATTTCATCCAACCTAGCTTCCCAAGCTAGGACCTGGCTTCCCAAGCCAGGGTTTCAGTCAACTCCGTGCCTAGTCCCCGACCAGGACTTAATCCCAATCATCTCATTAACCTAAACTAAAATCAGTGTCAACACCAAAACAACAATCAGGGTCAGACTGCATCAACAATCTCCCCCTTTTTGTTGTTTGACAACCCGATTTTAAGTTTAGGAATTTGAATTCAATTGTCTCAAATTTCAGAATCGCAGGAGAATCAGGATCCTCCCCCTACAACAGTTGTTGTAGTCCTAAACTTAACCAACCACATTCTCCCCCTTTGTCAAACACCGAAAAGGGTGTAGAGTGGTTGTTAAGTTAAACACTCTCCCCCTCAAGCCTAGGGGTTCTCCCAAAACAACAAAGATATGATTTAATTTTGAGAGTATATGAACACATATGATAAATGTAAAGCAAGATAAACCAATCATATGCATCATATGGACAGGAAAGGAATAAACAAGAACTAGTTAAACATGGATAGCAATCATACATAAATAGTCATAAGTCAATGCATAACACAGCATCAAGCATAGTCAAGAATAACAATAAATCCAAACAGACAAATAGTCAGATGCATCGCAGTGCACAAGTATAGTCAACTACATCACAAGTCATAGCATTCCAAATGCAATCAAATCATCAAGATCAGAGTACAGCCAATCAATCGTCGGCCGGGGGGGGGGGGTCATCGGCCTGCATGGGGTCATCAGTCGTGTCATCATCAGGTATGAAGGACCCTGGGGCAGTGCTGCTGGAGGGCGCAGCTCCAGGAAACGTATGCTGGCGCCACTCCTCGTACCATGTCTGCTGATGGGAGCGGATCCCAGAGACGTCGGACTCTAACGCGAGTAGTCTGCGATCGAAAGACAGAAACTCAGACCAGACTTCCTGTCGCCAGAGCTCAGAGTTATGAAACTCGTGCTGCATCGTCAGCTCCAGCTCCGAAACTTGCCAGTGGATGTCGGGATCTGGCTCGTACTCATAGGCAGCTGCTACGGCGGGTGCCTCCTGATGTGCAGCCGGAGTTGCTGGTACCTGAACATGTGCGCCCTGAGGAAGCTCGCCTAGACCTCGCCCGTCCTTCCATATAAGACCCTGATCGTCAGGCCCAACAACGATGCCAGATTTGGCAAATGCGCGTCTTCCCAGTCGGCAATCCTGTCGAACCATGGGCACTGTCCTGCCCTTGGTCACATCAACACCGACTGACTGAAGCCAGTCAGTAATGACGTGACCGAAAGGCATGTAGATAGTGCGGGCGGCTGGGCTCTCTATAAGATATGATAGACTGAAAGATGCTCTCCATAATGTCAAAATCCAAATAACGATGCATGCCATAGAGCATCAAACAGTGATATGGACGAATCTCAGTCAGGGGTTTGGAGGTGATCGGCAGAATGCAGTTGGTGATTATCTTAAAAAGAATGTAATCGATAGGAGAAAGATGAAGGGCCGCAAAGGTAGGAAAATCAGGCCCTAACTCATCGGGGCCAGCTGGTCTAGGATGGCCAAAGAAATGCTCGTATATGTCATCGGGGGTGACGCCCTCAAATGGAGGTAGTAAGGGGTCAGGGAGCTCGGGGTAAATAGAATAGAAGTTAGGCCATTGTCGACCGCCAAGATACTCGACCAAGATATCATAGGAAAAGTCAAGATTTCTCTTGGCTACCCGAGTCGTGAAGTCAAAGCCCCCCTACAGTCCTTGTTGCAAATTATTGTAGAATTCAGAGACAAGGTCAACATTGATAGTTTGCTCAAGAGAAAGAAAGAATTCGAGGTTGTAAAAATCAACCACCTCGATGATAGAGGGACAATGTTCAGCCAAGAAAGGGGTCTATCAATTGACCTATAAGAAAGGAGTTTGAAAGTCCTGGTCTGAAACGCTTGTTCAAAAGCCGCATTTGGAAATCGAGAACTAGATGAAGGTTGAGGCCTTCGAGATGGTGCAGACGATGAAGGGCCTTTGCCCTTCGAGGTCTTTGCAACGAGTTCTTTGCCTTTGGAGGATTTCCTAAGTATCGGAACAATAAGTCACGGCAATAGATCGGAGTTGATGAATTGAACACATAATGATCAGTGAATAAAAGTTTAATCAAGGGAATATGGTTTGATCAATAATCAAGTGAATAAATCAATGAAGTTCAGTGAGATTAAGAATACGGTCACGGCATAGGCAAGGTCACGGTAAACACCAACATGAACCACAAAATGAAACATTATGGTTAGAAAAAGAACATGATTTATGGAGTAATCAGCAAGTTAAAATTGAAAGCAAGAAGCTCACTTCGGTGCCATGTCGGTGATCAATTTGCTTGGGAAGAACAGACTGTGCAAACGCAACTCAGCGACTCACAGCTGAACCGGATCGCAGGCAGAGAACTCACGGGTGGAGACTGCACACAGAGTGTTCCTTGAAAGAACTCAGATCGTAGTGGAGCAGAAGAGAAAGAACACGCACGTAGGCAAGGAAGAAGAGCTCGGAGAACTTGCGCACCTACTCGCAGGAAGAAGATAAAGGAAGGTTTTGCGCAGGTAGGAGAGTCGGCTAGGGTTGAGGAATGAGGTGAAGATGTGATTACATGGGTTGGTGGACCGATCACCAACCAGAATTTATTGCGAACGAATGGATCACCGTTCCATTTGGGAACGCCCAGACCGATCAGGCTCCAGCCTGATCGGTCGTGCTTGGTCCTGATCGGTCGGGTGACCGATCAGGCAAGCCCCTGATCGGTCTGCCGATCGATCAGGGAGCGAACAGAGAGTTTGTGAGATTTTTCTGTGACCCTCCTGATCGGTCGGTGGACCGATCACCACAGGGGGCCAGATTGGTCAGTGGACCAATCCAGACCAACACAGAGGGGTTTCAGTGGGTCATCGCAATTCGGCTTGATCGGTCATTTCGACCGATCAGACCTACTCCTGATCGGTCCGGTGACCGATCAGGCCACCTCCTGATCGGTCCAGTGACCGATCAGGTATCAGGAAATTTTCTGATACAATCAGAAACTTCAGTTTCAGACTTCCGAATGAATTCCGATACGATATGATGTAACTTTGCTGATTGTCGAGGTGTTCCCTTGACTATAATTGATCCCTTAACAAGGATCAAAAGACCTTATGGGTTTAGCAAATCAATTTGCTCCACCCAAGTGAAGTCAAATTCAATCAAAAACATCCATTCAATGTTTAACCAAGTTTGTATCAAAATAAAGTCTCCAATCAAGTTTCCTTGATTAGAATGTCCAAGTATGATCATGGAGCCAAGTACACATATGTTATGCATTGGTTTTCCCCATACTTGGTCAACTTAATGATTATTATCTCGTCAACCTAATTCCTCAAGGGATGCATTAACATTTTGAGTAATTAGGTTGATCCTAGCATCTCACCCCATTTCTAGCAAACAAAAATATTTTGTTAAACCTTATAGTTTGTGTGAGATGTCCCCAAGTTGCCCAATAATTGTTTCCAAACAATCAGAAATAATCATGAAGGGTTTTATATGCTTTTCAACCCTATGAAGCGCGACACATTCCCAACTCCCTTCGTAGGAAACTAAATTCATTCTCGGGAAGTGGTTTAGTGAAAATGTCCGCTAGGTTCGATTTTGACTCTACATGTGAGAGTATAATATCTCCTCTAGCAACATGAACTCTAATGAAGTGGTGAAGCACTTCAATATGCTTGGTTCTAGAGTGATGGACTGGATTGTTAGGTTTATTGTGCTTATGTTGTCACACAACACTTGCACACCCTTATAGGTTAATCCATAGTCCTCTAGTATATGAATCATTTATAACAATTGCGATACACTCTCTCCCATGGCGATATATTCTGCCTCGGTCGTGGAGAGAGCAACACAATGTTGCTTCCGACTTGACCAACTAACTAATGATGATCCTAAGAATTAGCAACCCCCACTTGTGCTCTTCCGATCCAACTTGCACCCAGCATAGTCGGAATCGGTGTAGCCAATTAGGTCAAACGACTCGGTACGGGGGTACCAAAGACCAACCCCAATTGTGCCCTTAAGGTATCTTAGAATTCTTTTAACAGCAATTAAATGAGAATCTTTGACACAGACTTGATACCTAGCGCACATACCCACAGCAAAAAGTATATCAAGTCAACTAGCTGTGAGATATAGCAAACTACCTATCATGCTCCGATATTGAGTTAAGTCAACAGGTTTATCACTCTCATCATTGTCTAACAGTGTGTTTGTAGCCATGGGAGTGGTTACCTCTTTAGATTCACTCATGTTAAATTTTCGGAGCATCTCTTGAGTATACTTTGATTGATGCACATGGATTCCATCTCGAGTTTGCTTGATTTCGAGTCCAAGGAAGAAAGTCAACTCTCCCACTAGACTCATCTCAAATTCACTCTCCATGTGGCCAATAAATTCATTCAAATAACCCTTATTGTTTGAGCCACAAATTATGTCATCGACATATACTTGGGCTACAAATATATTGTCACCATCTCTCCGTAGAAATAGTGTAGGGTCTATTTGTCCTCTTACAAAACCTTTTTCAATTAGAAATGTCGACAACCGCTCATACCAAGCTCGGGGTGCTTGTTTAAGGCTGTAGAGTGCCTTCTTGAGCTTAAACACGTGGTTTGGAAATTCGGTTCTCTCAAACCCCGGAGGTTGTTCGACATAGACCTGTCTCTTATGAAACCATTTAGAAAGGCCGATTTGACATCCATTTGGTAGAGCTTGAAACCTCGATGTGCTACAAATGCAAGCATCAATCGGATGGACTCTAATCGTGCCACGGGAGCATAGGTCTCATCGTAATCAAGGCCTTCAACTTGACTGTAGCCCTTGGCTACTAAGCGTGCCTTGTTTCTTATAATTTCTCCCTTATGGTTCAATTTATTTTTGAAGACCCATTTGGTTCCAATAATGGTGGTCTTCTTAGGTCTAGGGACTAAATCCCAAACTTGACTTCTTTCGAATTGACCTAGTTCATCTTGCATGACAATGATCCAATCGGGATCATTTAATGCCTCGTCAATTTTTCTAGGTTCAATTTCGGAAATTAGAGCAACTTCATTAGCCTCATTCCTGAAGAATGATCTAGTCCTAACCCCATGGTGGATATCTCCAACAATTTGGTCTTGGGGATGACTAGAGGCTAATCTAGTTTGCCTTGGTGTTGGTGGCGCTTCTTGGATGGTGTCACTAGACACAAGCTCAGCCTCAGGATCCGGCTGATCTATGAGTTGTCTAGGCTCACTGTCATCAGACTCATCACCACCATCTACAACACTTGGACTTCCATCCAAACCTAGTTTCCTAAGTTCGAATTGAACTCCTTCTACATCTCTTGATTGATCATTTGCTTTGGGAATTTCCTCAAAAACAACATCAGAAGACTCTTCAACTAATCTGGACTTCTTGTTATAGACTCGGTAAGCTTTGCTGACGAGGGAGTACCCGACCAGTATCCCTTCATCAGCCTTTGCTGTGAACTTTTCAAGATGGTCCTTGGTGTTTATAATAAACACCTTGCAACCAAACACCCTAAGATGTTTAACTGTAGGTGGTTTTCTAAACCAAAGTTCGTGAGGAGTCTTCCCTAGAAATCTATGTATGAGGCTCGATTTTGCACGTAGCAAGCTGTGTTCACAGCTTCAGCCCATAAGTAACTCGGTAAGGAGTACTCATTGAGCATGCTTCGTGCGACCTCTTGTAAGACCCGGTTCTTCCTCTCTACAACACCATTTTGTGTTGGTGCAGAAAGCACCATATCGAACCTTGTTTTGATATTGGCAAAGGATTCAAAGTTAAGTTTATTGGTGATCTAACAATGTTACTCAAGTGTGTAGGAAAAGTCCTAGCGACGGGATGCTAGGCACCTGGCGAAGGAATGCTAGGATACAAAGTCCTAGCGAAGGGCTGCTAGGCAACTAGCGAAGGGCTGCTAGTCACCAAGTCCTAGCGAAGGGCTGCTAGGCAACTAGCGAAGGGCTGCTAGTCACCAAGTCCTAGCGAAGGGCTGCTAGGCAACTAGCGAAGGGTTGCTAGTCACCAAGTCCTAGCGAAGGACTGCTAGGCGCCAGGTGAAGGACAGTCTGGGACTGAAGCCCTAGCGAAGGAATGCTAGGCACCGAGCGAAGGGCAGCTCGGTATCCAAGACCTGACAAAGGACCATCAGGCAAAAGTCCAACCAAAGGAACGGTTGGCATCAGGTAAATTCTCCCGAGAGGAGTAGGTGAGGACGCGTTCCCCGTCGAGGGAACAGTAGGCGTCGGTTCGACCTAGGGATCCATTTTGGAGACCAAAGTCAGAACCAAGACAGCTAAGGCTGTATAAAATAATAATATAATTGCTATTTGGACTAACCCTGGATGCAGGATCGAAGGACTGAGTATCTGCAGCTCAGAGAGCCTCAAAGGAGTGAGGCGAAGCTGAGCAGGGCGCCCCGGATGATCCGGGCGCCCCCAAGGTCAACCCAAGTCTGCAAGAAGTGAAAACACACCTCAACGCGCCTCGACAGCTAGATTCGGGGCGCCCCGGATGCTCCGGGCGCCCCGCTTGTCGCGGGCGCCCCGCCTGTCGCGAGCGCCCCCACTGCCAGCTGCGAAGCACGCCCTTGCGAAGCCGAGAAGATAACGCTTTGACCGGTCAATGCGGGCGCCCCGAGTGCTCCGGGCGCCCCGGTCAAAGCGGATCCAGAGGATCAGACGCGACCGAGAGCTCTGCGGATCAGAGGCCACGTGGGGGGCGCCCCCAGGCCCTATATAAAGGGCCCTCGACCAAGGCTTCAAAGCAACAATTCTCTCAACGCCTCAAAGCTCTTCTACGCTCATGCCTTGCTTCGGAAACACTCCAACTCGAGCCGGCGACGTCCCGCTGCCCCGAAAAAGTCAATACACTCCGGACGTCGGTAACGAAGAGCACAATTCTTTATTATTATTTTCGTGCACTTACCTTGTAACCAAATTTTGTAACTATTATTGCGCTTCATATAGAATTGCCCAAAGTAAACGGTCAACGACCGTGGGCCTTGGAGTAGGAGTCGACACAGGCTCTGAACCAAGTAAAATCGACTATGTCTTTGTGTTGTGTTTATTTTTACTTCCGCTGTGCAATTGCTCTTTACGAAAGTCCGAACGATTTCCGATATACCCCCCCCCCTCTATCGGTTTTCACGATCCAACATTTTGTTGTGGTGTTCTAGGAGTAGAGAACTCATGTCTATACCCTTTCTCTTGACAAAACTCTAAAAATCTTTGATTTTGGAATTCTCCCCCATGATCACTCCTAATTGTTTTAATTGTTGATGATTTTTCATTTTCAACTCTTCTACAAAATGAAATGAAAACATCTAAGGTTTGATCCTTATATTTTAGAAAATAGGTTCATGTATATCATGTAAAATCATCAATGATCACAAAACAATATCTACTACTATTCAAGGATATAATTGTACTACAATCAAACAAGTCCATGTGAAGTAAATCCAAAGCGGTAAAAGTACTTACAGCGCTTTTACCTTTATGTGCAGATTTCGTTTGCTTACCCATTTGACATGCATCACAAATCTTTTCCTTTTCATACTTGATGCTTGGTAAGCCACGAACTAGTCCCTTGTTGGCCAATTTCCGGATATTCTTCATGTTCACATGTGCTAGTCTCCGGTGCCAAAGGTTAGACTCATCTTCTCTTGACATGAAACACTTAACAAAAGCATTAGTAGCACTTTTAAAGGAAACTTGGTAAATGTTATCTATCCTTGTGCCTACTAGTACCGTGTCAAATGTGTCATGTTGTCTAACTAGACATTGACTTGATTGAAAATCAATTGTATAACCCGCATCACACAATTGACTGACATGTAGGAGATTAAATGTCATCCCCTTGACTAGAAGGACATTCTTAATCCTAAGACATTCGGATATTTAAATGTCTCCTATCCCTACAACCTTAAGACTACCATTGTTACCAAAGGAAACATTACCTCTACTTTTTCTTTGAAGGGTAGTGAATAAGGATCTATCACCGGTCATATGTTTGGAGCACCCACTATCAACGAACCAAGTTGATAGATGCTCCCCCTCAATCAAAGCCTACACAATACGAAAAATAGAAGATTTAGGTACCCAAATCTTGGGACCTAAAGCACCTACAATGCAAGACTTAGGCACCCATGCCTTGACCACTTTCTTTTGAACCCTAGGAGTCCTAAGTAGTCTAACATCAGTCCTAGACATCAAGGAAACAAATGATGGTTCTTTAGGTCGGTAACCAATACCGACCTTGTTGTAAACCACCCTTTGTGCATTTAGAATCATATCTAAAGTCTTTGAGCTAGTAGAGAACTTCTCAAGAACACTCTTGAGTCTCTCCACCTCACTCTTCAAAGATTTTCTCTCATCCTCTAACATTTCTACATG
The DNA here is from genome assembly GCA_024364735.1 of Boesenbergia rotunda. Taxonomy (NCBI): domain Eukaryota; kingdom Viridiplantae; phylum Streptophyta; class Magnoliopsida; order Zingiberales; family Zingiberaceae; genus Boesenbergia; species Boesenbergia rotunda. The sequence goes on from JAGFNQ010004034.1 coordinate 400,673, forward strand.
CAAGTCATCAATATCCTCATCCTTAGAGGATTTCAATTGTTCTACTTCTACTTTCAATGATTTACCCTTTTCTTTTGTCTTTTTCAACAAATCGGTTAAACATGCAATGGTTCTATAGCATTTATCTAATTCGGGAGAGATTACCTCTTCATCATCCGAAGATGATGAAGCCGTGTTTGAGGAGTCCATGGATTCATCACTGCTCTCCTCTCCTTTAATTGCCATGAATGCTACATGTCGTGTACTCTTCTCCTCCTTTTCCTCCTCGGATGAACTAGAGGACGATTCATCCTATGTGGCCTTCAAGGCCTTCTTCTTCTTCTTTGATTTCTCCTCCTTCTTTTTTAGCTTTGGGCAGTCCTTCTTGTAGTGCCCTTTCTTGCTACACTCATAACAAGTAACATTAGACTTATCAATTTTAACTTCACTCGCATTACCTTTGCCCTTGTAGCGTCGGCTCTTTCTCATCATCCTCCTTACAAAGTTGGTCATCTCGGAGGAAGAAGACTCGCTACCATCCTCCTCGAACTCGGACTCGGACTCGGATGAAGATGAAGATACTTCCTTCTCCTTCTTCTTCTCCTTCTTCTTGGTCTTTTCCCCTTCCACAAGAGCAATCCCCTTCTCCTTAGGGCCTTTGTTAGCCATCTCGTGTAGCTCCATTTCACAAAATAGATCAACCAATTTTACAATTGACAAGTCCTTAGAAACCTTGTAGGCATCCACCATGGATGACCATAAGACATTCCTTGGAAAAGCTTTTAACACATATCTCACAAGGTCGCGGTTCTCAACCTTTTCGTCAATGGAGTGGAGACCGTTGAGAACTTCTTTGAATCTACTATGAAGTTCACTCACCGTTTCACTCTCCTTCATGGAGAGGTTTTGTAGTTGATTGAGGAACAAGTCCCTCTTAGCTATTCTCAAGTCTCAGGTGCCCTCATGAAGCTCGATGAGCTTGTTCCACAAATCCTTTGCGCTTGTAAAGGGACCAACTTTGATTAGTTGGTCTTTGTTCATTCCACATTGCAAGGTCACCACCGCCTTCGCATCGGCTTCTCCTTTGCGGGTTTGCTCAGCCGACCAATGTGAATACTCTAATTCTTTTCCCTCCGCGTCTCTCGGAGGGGTGAAGCCTTCCTTCACGGAGAACCACATTCCAATGTCGGTCTTGAGGTAGTACTCCATGCGAAACCTCCAATATTGAAAATCGGATCCATCGAAGAAGGGAGGTCGAGTGGTGCTAAATCCTTCTCTCAAAGCCATTCTTGTTGACTCTCGGATGTTAAGCTATTTGAACAGAGCCCCAAGCTCTGATACCACTTGTTGGTGCTTGGATGGCTAGAGAGGGGGGGGTGAATGTAGCCAGACACAAATTTTTTTCACTTTTGAAACTCTGCACTTAGGGTTAGTCGCAGCACAGCGGAAGCAATATAAAAACAGAGAGATGCAGAAACTAAACCCTAAACTAAGCACAAGCACAAAACGCTAACAAAGAGAATTTACAAGGTTCGGGGATAACTTGCCCCTACTCCTTGGCATGCCCGTAAGGTGGGCAATCCCTTGATCGTCAGCAGATCAAGCCCCGGAAAATCCGGATAGAATGCAACCTCCTTCTCGGTGGAGTAACCTCTCCACAGCGTTTCAAACCGAATGAAGTATTAAATACAGAGAAACACGAGAAGGAATCTTACAGAGCACTTAGGACAGAAAGAACACAAGTGAACTCCTCACCGAGCTCCACTCAGCACAGATCTCACGCAAGAACTCCCTGCTCTTCGTGTCTTCTTGCTGATGGACTCACCAAGCTCCTTGTTTCTTCCAAGTGCTCAAGTATCAGAAGGTTGCTCAAGATTCACAGTTGCTTGCTCAAAGAGATGGATCAACAACTTCTCCACAAATCTGTTTTCCGATCAATTTCATCCCAAGGACTTCTTCGCCACCAAGCCTTTAAGCCTCTGCTCAATGAACGCCAGGTCACAGCCACCTCTCTGCAGCTCCCAGCTGCTCAACTGCAACTGCCTAGCTATCCTGACCTCTCCTGGACTCCCTGAGCTCCCCTCAGCCGAGCCTCAGTCATCATCCCAGTGGCGCAATCGTCCGTTGAAACCTGAGAAGGTAAACTGCCAAACCTGATGAAGCAAAAGCCTCCGTTTGACTCCCCTTGAGTGAACCTGAGTTATCTGCACACTTAGCAGGTCATTAGCACAGCAAATCAACAGAAGATCAAATATTAGAAGACTCAGAACAAGGATCAGTAGTGTATCAGTAGCAATCAGAACGCGATCAGAATTCTGACAGCGCTTTTGAATCAAAGCTGTCAGCTACTGATCGGTCACCATACCGATCAGAGTGACTCCTGATCGATCACCAGAACGATTAGGATGGGTCCAGACCGATCAAGCTCCAGCCTGATCGGTCCCTAGTGAGAAATCAGAAATCGCGGCTTCTTCGTGATCGATCACCAGACCGATCCCAAGTCGTGGAGTGATCTTCCAGCATCGCAGCCCAAACCCACTGATCGGTCACCAAACCGATCAGGATGTGGCCTGATCGGTATGCAGACCGATCAGAGCACCTCCTGACCGATCAGGCTCCAGCATGATCAGTTATAGTGAGAAGCTCGCGACAATTGATCGTTCACCAGAACGATCTGAATAGTCTCCCTGATCGGTCACCAGACCGATCAGGAGACGATCAGTAGCCTAACAAAGTCACTGTATGCTCCCTGATCGGTCACCAGACCTATCAGACATCACTCGATCAATCACCAGACCGATCCACGAAGGAACTCCATGCCAACGTCCCTGATTGGTCACTAGACCGATCCAGGCAAGGCCAAATCCACTCTAAGTCAAGAGAACGGGCTCCCAGCCTTCTCTGACTCATGCTCAGTCCCCCGGACCAAGACTCCATGCCCAGTTTCACTCACCGAGACTTCAACCTAGCTTCTCAAGCTAGGACCTGGCTTCCCAAGCCAGGATTTCATCCAACCTAGCTTCTCAAGCTAGGACCTGGCTTCCTGGCTTCCCAAGCCAGGATTTCATCCAACCTAGCTTCTCAAGCTTGGACCTGGCTTCCCAAGCTAGGACCTGACTTCCCAAGCCAGGATTTCATCCAACCTTGCTTCTCAAGCTAGGACCTGGCTTCCCAAGCCAGGATTTCAGCGCCCTCTTTCAGGAGTTTTACTTCCTGCCGGAGGGACTCGACTCAGATTTTGGCTTTCGCCAAGTTACTAGATAGGTAAGCAATTAATTCTGCTAATTCAACTTTAAAATAACCACTTAGAGTTATTTTGCCATCTTCCGAAATGATGAGTTTTCCGTCGTCCAGTTCCGATTCTGATTCGGTGTCGATTTCTTCCAAAGCAGTCAAGGCAAGCAAGTTTGATTATGGGGCCTCTTCTTCTTCTTCTTCGGAGGAAGACTCGTCCCACGTGGCTTGAAGGGCATTTTTCCTTCTTGTCTTCTTGGCTTCTTTCATATTAGGGCACTCCGATTTGTAGTGTCCCTTCTTGTTGCATTCATAGCAGGTTACGTTTGATTTGGTCTTAGATGGTTCAGCTGGATCTTCCTTCTTTCGGCTGGCTTTTCTTCTGTTGGTCTGATGCTTCAGCTCCTTGTAATAGTCCCGGGCTAGCCGAACCAGCTTGGGTCGTTCCCCTTCGCTGTCTTCTGAGTCTGAGTCAGACTTGGGTGCAGGTTGAGGCTTCTTCTTGGCCACCTTTCCTGTTTTTCCTGCAAAAAAGTCAATACCTTTCTCGGCTAAGGTGCAGTTAGTCTGCTCATGTAATTCAAGTTCAGAAAATAATTCATCTAATTTAATTTTAGAAAGGTCCCTCGAAACTTTCTACGCATCTACCATAGATGCCCACAAAGTATTTCTCGGGAAAGCATTTAGGGTATACCTGATAAGGTCACGGTTTTCTACCTTGTGACTGATTGTATGTAGACCGTTCATCAGCTCCTGGATCCTAGCGTGGAGCTGGGTTGCTGACTCGCCTTCGTTCATTTTGATGGTGTACAATTTGTTCAGCAGAAGGTCCCTTTTGCTGATTCGGGTGTCGGAGGTTCCTTCGTGCAATTCGATCAACTTACTCCAGAGTTCCTTCGCACTGTTGAAGGGTCCCACCCGGTTCAGCTCTTCTTTGGTTAGTCCGCATTGGAGTGTCTGGGTCGCTTTAGCATCAGCCTCGATCTTCTTCTTCAGCGAGGCGTCCCATTCTGTGTAATGTTGTGCCACTCCTTCAGAATTCTTGGGGATTTCTAAACCGAACTGGATTATGATCCACATGTCCACCTGAGTTTTCAGGTGGACCTCCATCCGACTCTTCCAGTAGGAGAAGTCTTCTCCACTGAAGAGTGGTGGTCTGGCTGTGTTGAAACCTTCTTGCATGGCCATTTGAGATTTCTGAAATAACAACAACAAAAAAATCTGTCCCAAGACTTGGTCTTGGATTAGTAGTGCGGGAATAAGATAATTAAAAAGAAACGATCGAGTGGTGTTGCACCAACCTCAATTAACGAGAAAAATTCGAAAGAAAAGGAATTAAAAATTTCGTAAAATCTGAAAAACTCCCAAATTGGTGGTTGCACCAAATTTGAGCTACCCCGCTCTGATACCACTTGTTGGATCGAGAGAAACGATAGAGGGGGTGAATATCGTTAAAACTTTTTCGGATTATGGAAAAGAGAAAATGCAACGGAAACAAAACAATCACATAGAAACACAAGTATTTTACTTGGTTCGGAGTCGTGATCGGCTCCTACTCCAAGGCCCACGGTCCTTGACCGTTTACTTTGGGCAATTTTATAATCGCACAAAAGGTTTACAAATTTCAGTACAAGAAGATTGCAGTAAATGAAAAGAGCTACACTTTTCGTTACCGACGCCCGATGTGGTTCGTACTTCAGAGCAGAGGGTCGTCGTCGGTGCTGAAATCTCAAAGTCAGAGTTTGCCGGAGCGGAGCGCTTGAACGAAAAGCTTTGGAGCGTTAGAAAGTAGTTGTTCTGAAGCCTTGGGGTCGAGCCCCTTTTATAGTGCTCCTGGGGGCGCCTGATTCGCCGGGGGTGCCTGATTCGCCGGGGGTGCCTGACACGTGCCTTCATCTCCGAAAAACTCAATCCGTAGCTCGGTCAGCGCTTATCCCCTTCGACTCGGCCTGTGGAGCTGACTGGGGCGCCCAGGACCTCCTGGGCGCCTAGCTTGACTTGGTCCGCTGGCTTCGTGGCTGATTTGCTTCGATTACCTCTTTGGCTTTGACCTTGGGCGCCCGGGACCTCTCGGGCGTCTAGCCTAGTGTGATTTCGAAGTGTTCTTGCTTTTTTGCTGTTTTGGCTTTTCACCTTGGGTGCTCGGGACCTCCCGGGCGCCTAGCCCAGTTTCCTACCCCCTTCCTTTGGGGCATTCTGAGCTGCAGAAACACACTCCTTCGGTCCCTGCAACCAAGGTTAGTTCCAAACCAAACAACGCTTGAATGTTAGTCAATATTTATAGTCGTAGCTATCTTGGTTCTGACTTCGGGTCTCCCAAATGAAACCCTAGGTTGAATCGATGTCTACTGTTCCCTCGACGGGGAATACGTCCTCACCTACTCCTCTCAGGAGAGTTTATCTTTTGCCAACCGGCTCCTCCGGTTGGACTTTTGCCCAATCCACCTGACCAGGTCTTCGTGCCCAAATTCCGGTCAGGTCTTCGATGCCCAGCCCCTTGCCAGGACTTCGTGCCCAGTCCTCGACCAGGAGTTCTTTGCCCTACTTCCGGTCAGGTCTTCTTGCCTAGTCCTTGACCAGGACTTCTTTGCCCGACTTCCGATCAGGTCTTCTTGTCCAGTCCTTGACCAGGACTTCTTTACCCAACCCTTTGCCAGGACTTCTTGCCTAGAGCACCTAGGACTTCTTCCTGCACACTCAGTGAACAAGTTAGACAACGATAACATCTTAACTTCTGAACCCTTTACCATTATCAAAACCCAAGTTTGACTTAGGTGCTGCCTGCACCAACAAAGGCCAGAGGAGGGTTTAGGTGAGCCCAACTTTGGAAGGCTCGGAAATCACCCAAGAAGATCCATTGGAGACTGGTCAGCAAGTTGCTAACCAAAAGTCACTCGTGCACCCGAGAGCACTCAAGCGCTTGTGAATGATGGTGCCCCTATGCACTTGAGCGCCCCTATTCCCAGGCACCCTAGTGGATATAGGCACCCAAGAGCCAAATTCTATCTGCCAGTTAACTGTTTGAGAACGTTGTGCATCGACAACGCACAAACCACGTGTCAAGCGCCCTCAACCACTCGAGCCCCTATAGTGCCACGCATAGTTTGCAGAATCGCGATCCTGGATCGTAGGATCGTACGATCCTACGATCCTACGCCAGAAAACGATCCAGAATCGCGCAGAATCGTTTTTTGTAGCAGGATCGCAGCAGGATCGGTAGGATCGGACAGAATCGGACAGAATCGTATAGGATCGGACAGGATCGGAACAGAATCGGAACAGGATCGATGAAAGCTTTAAGAGGTCATAACTTTTGACTCGGATTGAACCACGTGACCTATAATATATCAAATTGAAACTCGTTCAAAGATCTACAAGTTAGTTTTAAGATTGAATCCCAAAAAATATTGTTTAAAGCCTTTTCAGAGGCCCAGAAGATTATTAATCTTTTTTATTATTTTTTTTATCTTTTACATCGTTAGTGTTAGTGTTTTAAGATTATTTAAATATCTATTTAATTATTTTTTAGTTAGTTTTTGATTAATAATATTATGTTATATCTTTTTTCTAAAATGATGAGTCTTTAGATGTCTATTATCTAATAGGTTGACAATTAAATTGGATCATCTTGTAATAAATAGAATATTCTTGAAGTTAAACGTGATTATTTTCATTATAGTGTTAATAAAAATTGTATATTTTTTCATTTTAAGGGTTTTTGATAGGATCGTACGATTTTACGATCCGATCCTGACCGATCCGATCCTGACCCCAAATCGATCCTGTGTAGGATCGCGATTCTACGAACCTTGGTGCCACGTCAGCATCCAGATAGAGTTGACCGGGGCTATAAATAGGCCCCATAGCTCAGTTCTAAATAACTCATTCACGGCAAATGAATTCTTTGTAATTTTTCACTATTTTCTGAGCTTTTATTGTGTAAGAGGCTTCTCCGCCCGAAGGAGTTTTTAAGGAGAATCGAGCTACATTCTGCCTTGGATTAGCAACCTCCTTGGTTACAAACCAAGTAAAATTTGTTTGCCCCTTCCTTTTCAGTATTGCCTCATTTTTGATGTTATTTATTATTGTTTGAACTGACTAACATCTTTGTTTAAAATAAATAAAAGATAGCGAGTTTTTATTTTCAGGGATAATTCACCCCCCCTCTTGCCGACCTACAATCACCTTCAATTAGTATCAGAGCAAGGATGCTCCAGAAGGAGTAACCTCCATCTGAAGCAATTAACAAAATGGTCGGACTGGTCATTTACCCACCAAAGTTCGATGGGGAGTTCGCGAGTTGGAAGCGCAAGATGCAAGTATTCTTTAAAATAGATTTTGATTTACTTTTAATTATAAAAAATAGTATAGTAGCTCCCAAGGATGCCGACAACAAACCCAAAGATAAAAGCCTATGGACAAAGAAGGAGCAGGCGGACTTTTTAGCGAATGGGAAAGCAGAATTTCATCTGCTGACCGTACTACCTGCATAAGAAGTCAACCGAATCGGGAACTACCGATCAGCAAAGGAGCATTGGGAAAAGTTCCTTGAACTTCATGAAAATACCTCCGAAGCCAAACTAGCAAAAAGAGACCTATTTCGGAGTCAACTTAGCAACCTCCGACTGGAAGAAGGAGAGTCAATAGCTTAACTACACGCCAAACTTAAAGAGCTAATTACGAAACTCAATAACCTCGTAGAGCCGGTAAGCAATCGGGACACTCGAAGGTACATATTAAACACCTTCCCGAGGACCCTAAACTGGACTTTGATAATTGACGCCTATTACATCTCTAAGTACCTTAGAGCAACTCTTTTCAACTTTAGAACTTCACGAATCTAGATGTGCTAGAAAGAGTAAAGCGGACAACATCGCCTTAAGCTTGAGGAACATCCAACATGAAGATGAATCCTCTGAAGATGATGAAAATATGGCACATGGTAAGAAAATTGCCCAAATATTTTAAAGCTAAAGGATTTAATAAAGTGTAGGGTAAGAAGAAAAGGAAAATCTGCTGCTACAACTGCAATGAAGAAGGGCACGTGAAGGAAAACTATCCCAAATTGAAGAACAAAGGAAAAGAGATAACAAAGGTAAAAGTCCACAACCTAAATGCAACATGAGATGAGTCCTCATCGAAAGATTCAGATCTCGAGGAACACATCGGGCTTGCACTGATGGCTTCACACCAGGAAGATGAAAGGATCGATGAAGGGAGAGCCACGTCAGAAGATAGGAGTGATGAAGGGGGACCTTTCAATTTTAGAAAGTATATAGTAAATAAGGTATGTCTTCTACTTCCTGATCAATTATATTTTGGTATTAAGTAAATGACAAAATCTATGTGTAAATTGAAAAATAAGAACATTGAATTAAAAAAAAAATTATCTTTTTCATGCCCATTAGAAATGTATGATCAATTGAAATTTGAAAATTCAAATTGAAATTTGAAAAACAACCATTCATGTTCAAGTTGTTTTCAAAATTCAAAAATTATATATTATTGAAAACTTAACTAGTATTTTAAATTTTACAGGGGCCAAATTATAAAAGCCCTAAATCATATATTCTATCTAAGTTTTTGATAAATCCTGTTGGCAAAAATTTATATTGGGTTCCAAAATCAGTCTTAAACTATTAGATTTTTCCTGTCAAGTAGAGATTAATTTTTTTTTGTAATTAATACGTGATCTTGTTGATATTTTTTTATATTACTTGTAGAAAAATTAGTTTATAATTTTTTGATGATAGAATTTACTTTGTTCTATCTATAAATTTTTTTTTAGAATTTTTAACAAATAAATGGATTTATTATTATTTTTCATTTGAAAATATATTTTTAAATTTTAAAAATAGTTAAGAAAATTAATGTAATCGAATTCAATTTTTTGAGATATGTTGATTATCATCTAAGCATTGAGAAAAATTTTCAAATGTATCTGACATCGAAATTGAAATTTAAAATTATTTTTCCAAATTATCATTATTGAATTCAAAATTAATTTTTAAAAAGTTAGAAAATTATTTTCACATTGACAATTTTTTTGAAGATAATTCTATGAAAATTCTAACTTATATAAAAATTTGATAAATTTTTGAATAAAAATCAATTTTATAAATTTATTTTTGCAAATTTAAACTTTTCATTTTAAAAATTAATTTTCAAGCAAAATTTGAGAACTTGGATTTTATAAAAAACTATTTATTGTGTTAAAAATCTGCTCAAAAAGCTTCAAAATTTTTTAATATTGGATTAAGTTTTTATAAATTCTTTTAAGTGTTAGTATTTCTCTTAACATGTTTTAAGTTTTTGATGTGATCAAAGGGGGAGAAATAGAATTAAGTTAAAGGGTAGACTTAATTTTATTTTTTTTTTGGTTCTTACTTTGTCATTTATTTATTTCTATTTTTTATGCTTGTTTACCCTAACTTAACTCAGGTTGATGCACATTAAAAAAGGGGAGATTGTAAGTATCCCAAGTTGGTTTTGATGTGGTTAACTGAGAACCGCTTCAGTCGTGTCACGGTTTCAAATACAATTTAAGTATCGAACTCCTCTAAACTAATGTAGCATAGAGTAACTCGAGTCGTCTCCCAACGAATGTAGTTGGTACATGATAATTCTCATGATCATATATTATTGCTTTTGGGGTTTTTGATATCAAACTGGGGTTTGATTTGAACGTTAATACTACGAACAGAAATAGAAAAGCAAGTATGAAATCTAGTTCTACCGAAGTGAAAGACAATGCAGATAATAAATCTAACCTCACTAAACTATACTTGCAAGAGAATTAAAAGAAACATAAGGTAAAGCATTTAGGGAACTGAACATGAATGAAACCTAACCTAATTGCATCAAACTGAATCCATTAATGAAGATCTACGATAAGAAAGCAATTAAACTAATGAAGCAATTACTGAAAATTCATCAACTGAACAATAAGCAATTAAACTAATGAAGCATTACAAAATCTACGATAAGAAAAATTCAAACTAGAATCCATTAATGAAAGAGACAATTCATCAAACACATAGTGAGCATGTATTAAGATAACATGAGTGTATTCCATTCTAGAACATAGAAGATAAAACTTGATACAAACATCAACATTCAAATTCAAAAATCAAGAATCAACACATAACAACTCAAATTAATCAAACAATCTTAACCAAATCTACTGATGAACTGCTGTGAAGACAAAGCTATGAATGGAAATTGCTGATAAGAAGAAACTGCCGACTGCTGGAAATTGCTGAAGAGCTGCTGGCAATTCTGATGAAACTGGAAGCTGCGAATCGGAACTCTGCTGGGAAGAAAGAATTGCTGAGAAAGAAGAGCTGCTGGGAAGAAATTGCAATTGAATTGAGCTGGAAACAACTGCTGGAATCGAAAAGTGCTGAATCGGATGAACTACTGCTAAATTTGAACTGAATTGAAGAATTGCTACTGCCGTAAAGAAATTGCTGAAAACAAACTATAGAAAGAAAAGCTGCTGATGAAGAAACGCAAAGTCGTCGGCGGTGAAGTCGACTAGGGCACGGACCCGATACCCTAACTTTGGTGGAGTGGAGAGTGGATGAAAGCTTTGATCAAGTCGGGAACCCCTCAAACTCGAGAGAAAGCTGTCGGTCGGCGGCAATGAAGTGGAAAGCAGATGGAGTTGATCGGATCGAGTCGGGAACCCCTCAACGGCGATCGATCGAAGCTCCGGCCGGCCCTTGGTGGAGGTAGAGAAGATGGGTTGAGACGGGAACCCCTCGTCTGCAACCGCCTCTCCCCGATCGCTCTCGCCTTTGGAGAAGATGAAGTGCCGAGAGGATGACCTAGGTTTCGCGACGCTGCCCTCTTTTGATCCCTGGCTGCGCGGTTCGGTCCAGTCAGCCAGCTTCAGCTTGAGTTTGATTCAGTCCAGACCTGGGTTCAGTCCAGCTCAGAAGTTCGGTTCGGCTTAGCGGTTCAGTGGTTCGATCAGCTTGCGCTTGAGTTTGGCTCAGTCAATTTGGTTCAGTCAAGCCAAGCAGCTTCGGTTCAGTCCAACTCAGGTTCAGCCCAATTTCAACTCAACTCAGCCTTTGGGTTCGGTTCAGCCCAACCAAGCATTTGAGTTAACCCAGCTTTTGGGTTCAGCAATAGGATGGAAGCAACAGACGACTAAGATCAATCTGACTTCATCCAACGGTCGGATCTCTTCAGATCTGAACCAAACTCCACATATCTTAATCAATGGTCCTGATCTACCTGTCCCCATCTCGGATTAGCCAGATCAGTGGTGGATGGTCCAGATCTTCCTTTTTCTTGAATGGATGGTCTAGAACATCTTGAGCTCGATCCAACGGTCAGATTACTTCTGATTTGGCTGAAATTTTCATATCTTGATCTATGGTCATGATTGATTCTATCTTGAACTCGGATTGACCAAAAGTTGACCGATGGCTCAGATCTAGCCGTTCTCTGGAATGGACGGCTCCTAATAATCCGATGCTTGACCCCTTTGATCTGGATCCAATGCTGACTCAAGTCTAACCTGATTTGATCTAGGTCCATGATCAATTGAAGTCTACAAAATGATATTCAAATTTAGTGCCAAAAATATCCCAAATATACAAAGATTAGAATTAAAAGCCAAAATGAAGGGAATACATGAAACCTAATAAAATTGCAAACTTAAGCATATAAAATGTGGATCAAACATGGATTTTAAGGCCGAAAATAATTAACAAAATGATGGTTATCATTAACCAAGTCAAGTTAGGTCCTATTAGTTTTTAATCCCTGTATCTATGTATGCAATAGCTTAGGAGCTCAGAAGTCGAGCGGAAGACGCAGCGGTCAAAAAAGATTGCACGGGAAGGGAGCTGACGAGCTTGGTGCATCCGAGGGACGCAGAGGTCTACGAAAGAGTACGCCGGTGGAGTGAAAAGGATGCGCACGACGTCTGAGGGACAAGAAGTTGGGAGGACGCTCGCTCGAGGAGAAGACCGGAGGAGGGTTCTAGTGAGCTCAACTTTGGAAGGCCCGGAAATCACCCAAAAGGACCCACAGGAGACTGGTCAGTAAGTTGCTGACCAAAAGTCACTCGGGCACCCTATTCCCGGGCGCCCAGTGCATACAAATGCCCGAGAGACAAATTATATCTGCCAGCTAACCATTTACAAATGCTGCGCATAGGATAATGCACAAGCCACGTGTCAAGCACCCTCAACCACTCGGGTGCCCCTATAGTGTCACGTAAGCATTCGAATAGAGTTGACCGGGGCTATAAATAGGCTTCCAAAGCTCAGTTACAAATCACTCATTAATAGCAAACGAATTCTTTATAATTTTCACTATTTTTCTAAGATTTTATTATGTAAGAGGCTTCTCCGCCCGATGGAGTTTATTCAGGAAATCGAGCTATATTCTGCCTTGGATTAACAACCTCCCCAATTGCAAACCAAATAAAATCTGTTTGCCTCTTTCTTTTCAGTGTTGGCTCATTTTTTATGTTATTTATTATTATTTGAACTAACTAACATCTTTGTTTAAGATAAACAAAAGATAGCGAATTTTTAATTTCAGGGGAAATTCACCTCCCCCCCCCTTTTGCTGACCTATAATCACCTTCATTATTCACCAGTAGAATTGCTACACGTTGTAGCAACTACTTTATAGTACCTGCTATACAAGTGACAAAAACAAAGGTGACATTGTCTCTCTCAAACATCCACACTCGACCGTAAACCCTCCATATCCAGTATATATTTTTTCTATAAAATAAATTTTATTAGAAATATTAATTTTTTGTGGTATATAATTTGCAGAAAACTTCACAAACAGTTCATTCAATGGTAAGTCATTTCATTTTAAGTTGTAATTCTCTCTATCATAAATAAATTATTTATTCGTGATTCTAAATGATATTTTTAA
>JAGFNQ010004034.1:419067-448859 GCA_024364735.1 Boesenbergia rotunda
CTTAGAAAAATTTGAAAACTTAAGTTTAAGTACTTAGGAGAATTTTTAAAGCTTAAGTTTAAGTACTTAGCAAAATTTTGAAAGCTTAAGTTTAAGTACTTAGGAAAATTTTGAAAGCTTAAGTTTCAAGTACTTAGGAAAATTTTGAAAACTTAAGTTTCAAGTATTTTAGAAAAATTTTTAAAAACTTAAGTTTCAAAACAAATGATAAAATTTTGATGAGTTTCAAAACAAACAAAAACAAAATTTTAATTTGATGAGTTTCAAACAAACAAAAACAAATTTTAAAGTTTCTCTCTCCTTTCCTATCTCTCCCCCTATGCCATATATCAAAAAAATAACGCAATATTGAAAAGATAAATTGTATAATTACAGAAAGAAAATTGCTAAATTGCATAATTTGTTGTACTGAATCAATACAGGATATGAACTAAATCAAACCAATTTCAATTTTCTCTTTTAGGGTCCTGTCTAACCCAATTAGCTACTTACTAACTGTTATAAACAGTAGTTTTCGCTAGAGTTAGTCAAGTTAAGTGTTCTGTTCAAGTTAGATTTTCTAAACTTGACACTCAACTTGATTACTGTGTAAGTTGTATTTAGTGCCCCAATTACTGCAGATGCACTGACTTAAAGCATCTTGAATTAAGGCAAAGACCTAAGCATCTCAACCCATTCTAGGTTATCAATCAAAAGTACCCTAAGGTGCTTGTGAGATGCTGGCTTCTAGATCTATAGGTGCATGCCGTTCTAGGGTTAGGGCCTAGGCTAAGTTCATTTGCGAAAAAGTCCTAGTTTTGAAGGGGTAGTTTTTGAAAATAAAACTAAGTCGAGAAATTGATTTTAAAGTTTAAAAAAATTTCAAACTAAGTAAAAGTGATTTTGAAATAAAAACTATTTCAGAAACTAATTTTAAAATGAGTTAAGCAAAAAAACAAAAGTAGAGGAACCCTAGTCTACCAAGCATAATCCTAACTGCCTTCTTAGTGAGCTGAACTCAGACTCAGGTAGGGGTTTAGTGAATATGTCAGCTAAGTTAGATTTAGAGTCTATATGCTTAAGTACTATTTCACCCCTGACTACATGGTCTCTTACAAAATGATGTTTAACTTCTATGTGTTTAGTTCTAGAATGTTGGATTGGATTCTTGGTTAGATTAATTGAGCTTATGTTGTCAATGAAAACCTGAGTTTGGGTGTAGTTGAGCTGGAAGTCCTTAAGAGTGTGCATCATCCATAAAAGTTGTGCTACACACTCTCCTAAGGCAACATACTCAGCTTCAGTTGTGGATAGAGCTACACAGTGTTATTTTCTGCTACACCAACTTACTAGACTATTTCCTAACAGTTGGCAGCTTCCACTTGTGCTCTTTCTATCTAATTTACAACCAGCGTAATCAGAATCCGTGTATCCTGACAAGTCAAAGGTTGAGGTCCTAGGATACCAAATCCCTACATTTAGGGTGCCCTTAACATATCTTAGTATTCTTTTTAGGGCTGCTAAGTGTGTTTCCTTAGCACAGGTTTGGTATCTAGCACACATTCCTACAGCAAAAAGGATATCAGGTCTGCTTGCTGTAAGGTACAGTAGGCTTCCTATCATACTTCTATAGAGTTTAAGGTCTACTGGTTTACCATCAGGGTCACTATCTATTTTTACATTTGTGGCCATGGGGGTACTTATGCTTTTAGAGTTATCCATTTTAAATTTCTTTATTAATTCTTTAGCATATTTGGATTGATGGACATAGTTTCCATCTCTAGTTTGTTTAATTTGTAATCCTAGGAAGAAGTTGAGCTCTCCAACTAAGCTCATTTCAAACTCATTTTCCATTATTTTCACGAATTCTTTTAGAAAGTTAGAGTTGGTGGACCCAAAGATTATGTCATCAACGTAGATTTGGGCAATAAAGATTTCGTTTCCTAGGGTTTTAATAAATAAGGTTGAGTCAATTTGTCCTTGTTTAAATTTTTTAGAAATTAAGTAAGTTGATAATCGTTCATACCAGGCCCTAGGTGCTTGTTTTAGTCCATATAGTGCTTTAGTAAGTTTGTAAACGTGGTCAGATCTTTCTAAGTCCTCAAACCCAGGGGGTTGTCCTACATAGACTTCTTCCTTAATGAATCTATTTAGGAAGGCTGATTTTACATCCATTTGATATAGTTTGAATCCTTTATGGGATGCAAAGGGTAATAACATCCTAATGGACTCAAGTCTAGCTACTGGGGCATATATTTCGTCGTAATCTAACCCTTCTACTTGGCTGAATCCTTTCGCTACTAAGCGGGCTTTATTTCTGACTATTTGTCCTTGATCATTTAGCTTATTCCTAAAAACCCACTTAGTGTCAATAATGGATTTGCCTTCAGGTTTAGGTACTAGTTCCCAGACTTGGTTTCTCTCAAATTGGGCTAACTCCTCTTGCATAGCTATGATCCAATCAGGATCAGGTAAGGCTTCTTCTATAGTCTTAGGTTCTATTTTTGAGATCATTGCTATTTGACTAAGGTTTCTATAGGACGACCTAGTTCTGACTCCTAGAGTTGGATCACCCATAATTTGATCGGTTGGGTGACTGAGTCTGGGTTTCTTGGTTTTTCTAGAACTTGGTTTGGCCTCAGGTCCGGCTGGTCGGTTTGGTTCACTATTTGATTCAATTCTTTGAGCTGGTTCAATTATTGGTTCAATAGTTGGTTGATTTGATTCAGTAGTTGGTTCAATAGTTAGTTCGTTTATGGGTTCAATTAAAGATTCAACAACTTGTTGATCTTCTTGATTAGTATTTGATGAAGCCAGATTTGGATTGCCAGATTTTGAGTTAATTTCTTCATCAAATATTAGATTAGTTGTTTCTTCAATTTTCTTAGTTTGTTTGTTGTAAACCCTATAGGCTCTACTTGTTGTTGAGTATCCTAAGAAGATGTCTGGGGTTGATTTAAACTGGAACTTACCTAGATAGTCCTTGGTGTTTAGGATATGGACTTTGCACCCAAAGACCCTTAGGTAGTGTAGGTTTTGAAGTCTATGGTAGTATAATTCATAGGGTGTTTTGTTGTGTCGCTTGTTAATCAGGACCCTATTTTAGATGTAGCAAGCCGTACTAATTGCTTCTGCCCAATATTGGTTAGCTAAGTTAAATTCATTGAGCATAGCCCTAGCAGCTTCCTGTAGGGTTCTATTTTTCCTTTCAACTATCCCATTTTGCTGGGGGGTTCTAGGACACGAAAATTCGTGTATATACCCATTTACCTTACAGAATTCCTCGAACCGTTGATTTTCAAATTCTCCCCCATGGTCACTCCTAAGTCTTTTAATTTTAGTATCGTTTTGGTTTTCAATTAACTTACAAAAGTCATTGAATAGGCTTAGGGTTTCATCTTTGGTCTTTAGAAACCTGACCCAGGTAAACCTAGAATAATCATCAACTATTACTAAGCAGTATCGGTTTTCGCTTAGCGACTTGGCTCTATGTGAATCAAATAGGTCAAGGTGCAGGAGCTCAAGTGTGGTTTGAGTTTGATCAGATTGGATAAGTTTATGATTAGACCTAGTTTGTTTACCTTGATTACATGATTCACATATTAAGTTTTCATGATTTTTAATTTTAGGAATACCTTTAATTAGGCCAAGTTGGGTGATTTTTGAAATAATTCTTAGGTTAGTGTGACATAGTCTCCTATGCCAGAGGTTTGATTGTTCTAACTGAGTTAACATGTATTTAGGTACTAGGGGTAGGTTTATAGTGTAAACATTATTTTTCCTAGTGCCCTTAAGCATGATTTCTGAGTCTTGCAAGTTTCTAATCAGGCAGTTAGAATTGTTGAAGGTAACTACATAACAAGAATCACATAACTGACTTATGCTAAGCAGGTTAAATTTGAAATTTTCAACCAAAAGGACTTTCTTAATAACAAAGTCAGATTTAAGTTCAATATTACCTAACCTAATTATCTTGAGTGTAGCATTGTTGCCAAATGCCACTGAGCCTAGGTTCTTGAACTTGAGTTTGGTGAATTTCAATTTATCTCCAGTCATGTGTCTGGAGCAACCGCTATCCAACATCCATTAGTCCAAATCTTTATGTTCCTACACATAAAGAGTTTTGTTGATTTAGATCCAATTAGAATTAGGAATAGCCTAAATTGATTTTCACAACCTAGTCTGTCTCACCCAATCTAGGGTTAGCAACCACTTTAGCCTTATGGGTTTTGTGAGACAGGTTTTGGTAAATAGAATTTTGAAAAATTATGATTTATTTTTTAAAAAAAATCTAATTAGTTTTTGAAAGAAATTGATTTGAGTTTATTAAAAATAATGTTTGAATCTATAATTAACTAAAATTTTGTGTTAGATTCGAATTTGACAAAGAATAATCTGAATTTGAATTTTAAAAATTGGCTTCCAGGTCTTGGCGAGGCACTAGGCCTTCTTTGGCCGTAGCCTTATTAGATCATCAACCCTTTCCTTGACAAAGCCTTTTAATGAAATTTCATTTTCAAAATTATTTTTTGAAAAATTCTGGTCTAACTAGTTTGGGTCTTGGATCGGTAGCTTCGGCTAGTTTCACCAGTCTAAAGAGACCAAGTAGCGAATACTTGACCTTATTAGAATTGGTTTCCCTAAAGTACTATCATCTCGCCGCCACCCAATACTATGTTATTCAAATTTCAATTAAGTTGGTTCAGTCCTTAAACTAATCATTCCTAAGTCTAAGCATGGCAAATTGCAGAAATTAAATAAACAATCAATCATGCATATTGCAAACAGGAATTGAATTTTATCTAACAATAAATATTGTTTTCAATTTGGCTCCCCCTGGACTAAAACCACGATAATGGTTTGGCAAGATATGAATCTTGTCCTTGGGGATCCAATACTGATTTGATCCAGTTTGTTTGTTCAGGTACAGTTTAGGTACCCATGCCTGAACTTTAGGTCTGGACTGATTCAGTACAGCAAGGTAGGATCTTTGTCTAGATTTGGTTCTATAGCCTAGTCCGGATCGATTTAGAACCGATTTCTGTTTTCCAAGAATCATGTCAAGATCCTTGGAACCAGAAGTGAATCGTTCTAAAGCTGATCTAAGGTCCTTAACCTGAGTTTTCAGGGAGGAGTTCTCTTTCTCAAGTTTTTCAACTTGAGTAGAGGTTCCTTCTTGAACCTTCTCAGTTAAGGATCTAGAGTCAGCTCCCTCTTTCAGGAGTTTTACTTCCTGTCGGAGGGATTCGATTCGGAGTTTATCTTTCGCCAAATCTTGAGAAAGATAAGAAATTAACTCATTTAACTGACTTCTAGTAAAACCACTTACCTTGATTTCGCCGTCCTCTAAAAATGTAAGTCTGTCGTCGTCCTGTTCCGATTCAGACTCGGTCTCGATTTCTTCTGAGGCGGTTAGTGCGAGTAGGTTCGACTGTGGGACCTCTTCTTCTTCTGAGGAGGAGGACTCGTCCCATGTTGCTTGAAGTGCCTTCTTCTTCCTTGTCTTCTTTGTTTCCTTCAGGTTGGGGCATTCGGTCTTGTAGTGGCCCTTCTTCTTGCACTCGTAACAGGTCACGTTGGGCTTGTTCTTTTCATTTGAGGGTTCAGCTGGTTCATCCTTTCTTCGGCTGGCTTTCCTTCTGTTGGTTTGGTTCTTCAATTCCTTGTAGTAGTTCCGGGCCAGTCGAACCAGCTTAGGTCGATCTCTTTCTTCGTCTTCTGAGTCTGAGTCTGAGTCAGACTCGGGTGCAGGTTGAGATTTCTTCTTGGATACCTTTCCAACTTTACCTGCAATAAGGGCAATACCTTTCTCGGCCAGGATGCAGTTAGTCTGCTCATGCAATTCAAGTTCTGAAAACAGTTCATCTAGTTTAATTTTTGAAAAGTCCCTTGAAACCTTGTATGCATCTACCATAGATGCCCACAAGGTGTTTCTCGGGAAAGCATTCAGAGCGTACCTTATCAGGTCACGGTTTTCTACCTTGTGACCGATTGTGTGTAATCCGTTCATTAGTTCTTGAATTCGGGCGTGGAGCTGAGCTGCTGTTTCGTTGTCGTTCATCTTGATCGTATACAGCTTGTTCAGGAGGAGATCTCTCTTGCTGATCCGAGTGTCTGAAGTTCCTTCGTGCAGCTCGATCAGTTTCCCCCACAGCTCCTTGGCACTTTTGAATGGACCCACCCGGTTCAGCTCCTCTTTTGTTAAGCCGCATTGGAGGGTCTGGGTCGCCTTTGCATCAGCTTCAATCTTCCGTTTCAGAGCGGTGTCCCACTCTGTGTAGGTCTGAGGTACTCCTTCAGCATTCTTTGGAATCTCCAGTCCGGACTGGATGATTATCCACATGTCCACCTGAGTTTTCAGGTGGACCTCCATTCTGCTCTTCCAGTAGGAGAAGTCCTCCCCACTGAAGAGAGGTGGTCTTGCGGTGCTGAAGCCTTCTTGCATGGCCATTTTATCTGAAAAGTAAACTAAGAGGAAAGAAAATATCCCAAGACTTGGTCTTGGATTAGTAGTGCGGGAAGTAAAAGAAAAATATTTGTCGAGGGGTGTTGCACCAACCTCGATTAACAAAAAAATTTCGAACAAAAAAAATTTCGTAAAATCCGAAAAATTCTCAAATCGGTGGTTGCACCAAATTTGAGCTTCCCCGCTCTGATACCACTTGTTGGATCGAGAGAAACGATAGAGGGGGGTGAATATCGTTAAACGTTCAGATTCGTAAAAGAGAATTAGCAGCGGAAATAATTAAAAACAAAATAACACACGCGAACACCAAGATTTTACTTGGTTCGGAGTCGCGGTCGGCTCCTACTCCAAGGCCCACGGTCGTTGACCGTTTACTGCGGGCAATTCTATATGCGCAAAAAGTTTACAGAAATATATTACAAGATTAGTACAGTAAATTGAAAGAAAGCCGCTCTTAGTTACCGACGTCCGGAGTAGATCGTATTTTCAAAGCAGAGGGACGTCGTCGGCGCTTGTATCTCGAGTCGGGAGGTTTCCGGGACAGAGCGCTGGAGCAGAAGAGCGTGAATGTGTTGGAAGAAATTGTTGTTCGAAGCCTTGGGGTCGAGGGCCTTTTTATAGCCCCTGGGGGCGCCCGGAACGTCGGGGGCCCCCCCCCCCCACGTGTCATCTGATCCGAGTTCCTCTCGGTCAGCTCTGATCCCTTCAAACTCGGGATCGAGCTTTGACGGGGGCGCCCGGGACGCTGGGGGCGCCCGGGTTGACTCGATCCGCTAGCTTCTCGCTGGCTTGAGTTGATCCACTTCGTTAGCTTTAGCTCGGGGCGCCCGGACCATCCGGGGCGCCCGGGAGCATGGGGGCGCCCGGGAGCACGGGGGCGCCCCGCCCAGTAAGCTGCCGAAGCACATCTTTGCTTCACTCGTTTTGTATTGACCTTGGGGGCGCCCGGAACACTGGGGGCGCCCTGCTCAGCCACTTGCCTCTCTCCTTTGGGCATTCTGAGCTGCAGACACACGTTCCTTCGGTCCTGCATCCAAGGTTAGTCCAAAACAACATAAAGCCATTAAGTATTAGGTTTATACAGCCTCCGCTGTCTTGGTTCTGACTTTGGGTCTCCAAAATGGAGCCCTAGGTCGAACCGACGCCTACTGTTCCCTCGACGGGGAACGCGTCCTCACCTACTCCTCTCAGGAGAATTTACCTGATGCCAACCAGCTCCTTCGGTTGGACTTTTGCCCAGCAGTCCTTCGCCAGGTGCCTAGCTGTCCTTCGCCAGGTCTTCAGTACCAAGCTGTCCTTCGCCTGGTGCCTAGCAGTCCTTCGCTAGGTCTTTGTATCCTGGCATTCCTTCGCCAGGTGCCTAGCAGTCCTTCGCTAGGACTTTTCCTGCACACTTGAGTAACATATTAGATAAACATTATATCTTAACTTTTGAACCCTTTTGCCATTATCAAAATACAAGTTCGACTTGGGTGCTTTCTGCACCAACAGAAACAAGGAGCTTGGCGAATCCATCAGCAAGAAGACACGAAGAGGGAGTTCTTACGTGAGATCTATGCTGAGTAGAGCTCGGTGAGGAGTTCGCTTGGGTTCTTTCTGTCCTAAGTGCTCTGTATGCTTCCTTTGTGGTTCTTGTGCTTATTTTCATTATTCTGTTGAACCCGCTGTGGAGAGGTTACTCCACCAAGAAGGAGGTTACATTTGATACCCGGATTTCCGGAGCTTGATCTGTCGACGATCAAGGGATCGCCCACCTCACGGGCACGCCAAGGAGTAGGGGTAAGTTATCCCCGAACCTTGTAAACCCTCCTTGTTAGCATTTTTGGGTTGCTTTTCATTTTTGCAGTTCTACTCTGTTTTCCATTTCTTCCGCTGTGCTACTAACCCTTGAAGTGCAAAAATCTGTTAAGTGAAAGCGATTTTTGTGTCTGGCTATATTCACCCCCCCCCTCTCTAGCCATCCAAGTTCCAACAGACTTAACCCAATATAGAAGCATGATAAGTAGTTTGCTATACCTCACAGCTAGTCGCCTAGATATTCTTTTTGTTGTCGGTATGTGTGCTAGATTCCATGTCTGTGCCAAGGAATCTCATTTAATTGTTGTTAAGAGAATCTTGAGATACCTTAAGGGCACAATTGGAGTCGATCTTTGGTACCCCCGTACAGAGTCTTTTGATTTAATAGGCTATAGTGATTCTGACTATACTGGGTGCAAGTTGGATCGAAAAATCACAAGTGGGGGTTGCCAATTTTTAGGATCATCCTTAGTAAGTTGGTCAAGTCGAAAGCAACATTGTGTTACTCTCTCTACGACCGAGACAGAGTATATCGCCATGGGAGAGAGTGTATCACAATTGTTATTGATGATACACACTTTAGAGGACTATGGATTGTCTTACAAGGGTGTGCAAGTGTTGTGTGACAACATAAGCACAATAAACCTTACAAAAAATCTAGTCTACCATTCAAGGACCAAACACATTGAAGTGCATCACCACTTTATTAGGGATCATGTTGCTAGAGGAGATATTGTACTCTCACATGTGGAGTCAAAATCGAATCTAGCAGACATTTTCACTAAACCACTCCCTGAAAATGAATTTAGTTTCTTAAGGAGGGAGTTAGGGATGTGTCGTGCACAATAGGATGATAAAAAACCCTTCATGATCATTTCTAATTGTTGGGCAACTTGGGGACATCTCACACAAACTATATGGTTTAACAAAATATTTTTGTATTGCTAGAAATGGAGTGAGATGTTAGGATCAACCAAATTACTCAAAATGTAACATGCATCCCTTGAGTAATGAGGTTGAAGAGATAAAAATCATTAATTTGACCAAGTATGGGGAAAACCAATACATAATACATGTGTATTTGGTTCCAAGAACATACTTGGGCATTCCAATCAAGGAAACTTAGTTGGAGATTTATTTTTTAGACAAACTTGATTCCACTTGATTGAAGTAGTTTACGATTGGTTGGAACATTGATTGATACAAATTTGGTAAGGGTTTTTGAATCCATAAGGAAACAAATATCACTTGATTTAGGGTGTGTTTGAAACAATCTAGGGTTTAGGGGTGTTTGAAACGAGAGTTTTTGAAACATATCAGAGTTTCAGAAACCCATCTGAAATCTGATCGGTCCATAGACCGATCAGGAATCACCTCAGATATCGTTTTGATGGGTCAAAACCTTCTGTATCCAACCTGATCGGTCCACCGACCGATCAGGACTCTCCCTGATCGGTCACCTTGACCGATCAAGGCTGTTTCTGATCGGTCCACAGACCGATCAGGAGTTTATGTATCAAATCTCAAAAGTCCTATGATCGTCCTCCTGATCGGTCCACAGACCGATCAGGGATCCTCCTGATCGGTCAAGCAGACCGATCAGGGGTCCTCCTGATCGACCTGGTGATCGATCAAGGCTATTTCTGATCGGTCACGGTGATCGATCAGATCACCTCTGATCGATCAGGGTACTCCCTAATCGGTCCAACAAGCCCTCTGATCGATCAACCGTCCGATCTTCCCCCATTAAAACTGGTTGGTGATCGATCCACCAACTCCATTAACTCCTCTTCCTCCCTAAAGCCTTCAACCCTAGCTGTCGAAGACCATCTTTTTCCTGTGAGTTCTTACGCGACCTCTCTGTGTGTTCTTTCTCTTGTGAGTTTTCTCTGCAAGTTTCTCTCTTACGTGAGCTCTCTGTGGTGTTCTTCTCAACCAACCGACGACCAACCATGGCACCCAAGTAAGATCGATTCTTGTTCTTGTGGTTTTCTTTCCTATTATACTTATGTGATTTTGGAACTAACCGCTATGTTTAATACTTGTGTCGTGCCCTTAACCCCAAATCCAACCTCATATCCTAACCCATTTTTGTGTGTCGAGACCTTCACTGACCCAATCTTTTTGTGTCATGACATATTCTCAATCATAGAAAATCTTCCAAGGGCTCCTGCTGAGGGAACTTCAAAGTCCAAAGCCCCTTCATCATCTAGGCCTACCCAACCACCCTCCAGACCTCAACCATCTTCCAGTTCTAGATTCCCTAACGCATATTTTGAACAAGCCTTTCAGAACTCTACCTTTAAACTCCCCCCCTGTCGATCGGTGGATAGATCATTTGTATATGAGCATTGTCCATCAATAAAACAGATTATCGAGTATTATGAGCTTGAATCGATTCTGTTCCTCGAACGGGAGATTAACGTTGATTTAGTCTCAGAATTCTATAATAACCTTTATCACGGTGATAGTAGTTTGGGGTATACCACCCAGGTGTCCAAGAAAAATTTAGATTTCAATTACTCCATTTTCTCGAAGTATCTAGCCTATCGTAAATCGACAAATGACTCTCCGATCTACCCTTCTCTTCCAGACCCTTTACCGGCTCCATTCGAGAGAGTCACATCTGATTCTATCTACGAGTATTTTTTCGGACACCCCAGGCCGGATGGCCTTGATGAGTTAGCCAGTGAGTTTCCCACCTTTGCAGCCCTTAGACTCTCCCCTGTTGATTATATCCTCTTCAAGATTATCACAAACTGCCTTCTCCCGATTAACTCAAAACCCTTAGCAGAGATCCGTCCTTATCACTGCGTGATGCTGTATGGGATGCATCGGCACCTGGACTTTGACATCATGAGGAGCATCTATTGTTCCATCATCTCCTACAGTGATCGCGGGCGTCGTACAGTTTATATGCCTTTTGGTCACATTATTACTGACTGGCTCCAGTCAGTCGGTATTGATGTGTCCAAGGGTAGGACTGTGCCGATGGTTCGGTAAGACTGCAGACTTTGAAGACGCGCGTTTTCCAAGTCAGGCATCATTGCCGATGCTCGGGGGATTAGGTGGAAGGATGGGAGGGGACTTGGGGAGCTTCCACGGGTGCCACATGTTCAGGTAGCCACAGATCCAGCTAGATATCATGGTGCACCCGCTACAGCTGCTGAGGACGACTACGAGGCCGAGCCGGATCTTAGATGGCAGATTGTCGAGCTCGAGCAGACGATGGACCACAGATTTCATATGTGGGGGCTCGAGCAGCAGGCGGTCCGGTCTGAGGTTTCTACGATGCATGCCGAGCAGCGGGAGATGTTTGCTGAGATAAGCGCATGGATGGCTGGTCATCCACTACCGCAGACATTTCCTGGCGTTCAGCCTTCAAGCAGCACGACTCCAGGGAGCTTCCTGCCATCTGATGACACTGCATTTGATCCGATGCAGTTTGATGCCCCCCGTGATCCCGCTGATCAGGATTGGTTTCTTTTGTTGTATTTTGACTTATGACTCCTATTTGATGACTATCTGTGACTGATGTCATTCTGAGGTGTTTATTTGTTTTGGTATTTGTTTACTTCGTTGTCAAATGATGCATATGAGTGTTTTGTCATGCTATATTTATTTCGTATGCCTTTCATATGTCTTTCACTTATTACTTTAAGTTTTTGGTTTTGGGGAGAGACCCTTGGTTAAGGGGGAGTTTTTTAAACTTAATAACCAGTCTACACTCTTTTCGGTGTTTGACAAAGGGGGAGAGAACGGTTAGTTAAGTTTAGGGTTTATTACGAATTTAGTTATTGTAGGGGGAGGACTCTGATTCCCTTGCGATAATGAAATTTGACTTCTAATACCTAAACTTAAATCGGGTTGTCAAACAACAAAAAGGAGGAGATTGTTGATGCAATCTGACCTGATTATTGTTTTGGTGTTGACAACGATTTAAGTTTAGTTGAGTAAGATAAGTTTGGATTAAGTCCTGGTCGGGGACTGAGCATGAATTTCGGTGAGTGAAGCCGGGCCCTAGTGAGTGAAGCTAGGTGAAGGAAACCCCGGTGAGTGAAGTCGGGTCCTAGTGAGTGAAGCTAGGTGACGGAAACCCTGGTGAGTGAAGTCGGGTCCTAGTGAGTGAAGCTAGGTGAAGGAAACCCCGGTGAGTGAAGCCGAGTCTAGTGAGTGAAGCCGGGTCCTAGTGAGTGAAGCTAGGTGAAGGAAACTCTGGTGAGTGATGTCGAGTCCTAGCAAGGTGATGGGACCGGGTGCATGTTGACATGGATACGGGTTCGTAATTTTAAAATTTAATTACGTGCAGCGGAAGGTTTAGCATAAATAATTTCTTAAATTATTTTAACCACGTATCTAGCATGCAACCTTATATTGTGGAGACATGATCATACATTTAAAATTTTGTAGAAAATAAACTAATTTACTTAATACCTCGCGTAACTCGTAGAAAGGGACGAGATCCAACCGTAGCGTCTCTTGGAAGCTCCGCCTCTATTCGCGTCCACGCCGAGTTTTCTTCGGGATGACTTCGCAAAGCCACGAGTTTCGTGCCGACAAGAACTACTAGATTCTCCAAAGGCACGACAAGAATACCAAGAGAGAGATGAAAAACTAACCACCAAACGAAGAACGGAATCAAGATTCCGGGAGGAGGGAAGGAGTCGCGCCCGCTTCATCTTCTTCTTCGGCTTCTTCTTGGTGGTGGAAGCTCACGGCAAAGGGGGAGGGCTCTAGGGCCGGCGGCACTAGAAGAGGGAGAGGGAGAGAAGGAGAGGGAGAGAGGCTAGGCAAGAATCCTTGATCTCTTGGATTAATCTCCAAACCTTGCCTTGGTACCTTTATATAGTAGCCTCTTAATCGCCAAGTCTCCTCTTAACGGAATAAATTTTTCATAAGAAATTTATCTTAGAAATTTTTCTATGAATTATTCCGTTATGCCAAGTTTTTATTATAACTTAATTTATAATAAAAACAACCATGTCTCCCCTTTTATTATGGAAAGAAATTTCTTTATATAAATTTCTTTATCATGGTAAATCAATCCATTATTGATTTTATAAAATAAAATAAACCAATCCAAGGTTTATTTTAATTTCCATGAAAAATAAATCTCTTTATATAAATTTCTTTATATAAATTTCTTTATACAAATTTCTTTATCCATAATTTTATAAGACAAATCACGCGCGGTTTATTTTATAAATTTGAACCAAATAATTTGGTTCTTCCCTCTTATTGTGGCCGGCCAAACAAAGAGGGTGGGGACCCTCTTTGGCCGGCCAAACCCAAGCCGCGATCTCACGAATTAAACTCATTTAATTCGTTCAATAAGTCTTCAAAAGACTTAGTCATTTTATGCTTCCGATGCGTCTCTGAAAAATTCATATTCGACTTATCTCTCTTGATCGGAAAATCCAATTTTCAACTCGTTTTAAATCCCTCGGATTACTCGTAGTGTGTGTGACTAAATAGGCTTTCGATTTATGTTGGCCGTCTATAATTAACCAATTATAGAACGATCATGAGTGGCACCTAGTAATACATCATGATCCCCAATTAATTGAAAGATCAACGGTTGACCTCATAAATAATTCTAAAACCCTTCAGCAGATCTAATGAATCGTGCCTCATTCCCTTCACCATCTTATACCCACTTGGTTCAAGACACAGTCTATGTGTGTCAGTCCCCACTAGGCTGACTACGTCACACCTAGCCCAAGTAATGTCTTTCTCGTCCAACGGATTCTAATTACTCTCATGTTTGTGAGAGATTCATACTCGGAACATGTGATGCTCTGGCCAGAGGCTTCGAGTAACAATCCGACGATAGGCCTTGGGTATACATCTCCTCGCAAGGAGTGGTGAATCCTTTGTAGGTTGTTCAAACATCTTCGGGCACTTCGGCTTATACCCAATCATCCTGGGTCCACACCTCCTTGGAGATGCTTGCTTAAGATGTCAAAGTATAAGTCTTCATGACCAAGATGACTTGAACACCGCAAGTCAAAGGAACATCACACTTAAGCTGCAGTAAGAACTTCATTGACATATCTATATGTAGATTACCATATGAAGTTTTACAACTAGTCACTCCAATGAACTAGTTCCCTTAACTAGCATTCATGTTTATCTCCGGACATCCCAATGTCACCAGCCAGTGAGAATCAGCTGATTAGAGAATAACCCATGCTAGTCTCCACAGAATTGATAGTGTCCGTATTTATCAATTCATCGACTAGGGACAATTTCAATACTTCACAATTGCACATGTAGAGATAATCACTAGTTGTGAATTCATCACAAATTCTCTCATGCTATGAATTGTATTGCGGACATTCAGTAAATGAGTTTAAGATCTCAATCAAATACACGAACATGTATACTCAAATAGTGAATATTCATTTATTAAATTAAATGATTACAATCACAAGGCGATTGCCTTAGGACACTTCTCTCATATTACTAACACAAGGAAGCTAGGTGAAGGAAATCCTGGTGAGTGAAGCCGGGTCCTAGCAAGGGAAGCTAGGTGAAGGAAATCCTAGTGAGTGAAGCTAGGTTAGACTAAGTCCCGGTGAGTGAAGCTGGGCATGAATTTTTGGTCCGGGGGACTGAGCATTGAGTGTACTGGTCGGAGAGGGCTCGGGAGCTCGTTCTCTGGGACCAGACTGAGTCAGAGAAGGCAAGGGAGCCTGTTCTCTAGACTCAGGGTCGAAATGATCGGAGCTGGATCGGTCTGTTGTCCGATCAGGGAGTTGGCACGAACTCCTTGATAGTAGATCGGTCTGGTGACCGATCCAGAATGTCCGATCGGTCTGGTGACCGATTAGAAACAGATCAAAAACATTCTGTGTGGTCACAGAATGTTGGCTGATCGGTTAGTTGACCGATCAGAATAGATGATCAGAACATTCTGTGGAGACTCTGATCGGTCAGGGTGACCGATCAGTTCATGCCTGGACTGATCAGGCCTTGACCTGATCGGTCAAGTGACCGATCAGGTTGTTGTGTTAGTTGTGGCTAGAAATTCCAGCCACATGCTGATCGGTCAGTGAAATCGATCAGTACCTTGCTGGAAATCATCTAGAATTCAGGATCGGTCTGGTGACCGATCCTTGATCTCTAATCGGTCAGTGAGACCGATAAGAAATTCACTGATCGATCAGAGTCGAGTCTGATTGGTCAGGAGGGTGCCTGATCGGTCAGGGTGACCGATCAGCGCCTCAGAACTTTAATTTGAATTACTGTTAGACTTTTGATTGCTTCTGATCTCCTATTGATTTCTTTCTGATATGGTTGATTTGCTTTGCTAATCAGTCTACTGAGTGTGCAGATGATACAGAGACGATACAAACCAAGAAGGAGGGTCAATGGCGACTTTCGCTACGGCAAGTTTGTTTGTTATCTGTTTGCAGGATTCAACGGCTTCTGGCGGCTGGCAACTGACCTGAGGCTCAGTTGAAGAGGTCTTCAATGGACTGAGCGCTCAGTGGAGTTCAGTGGGTCAGTGGTGATGAAGCTGTGGTTCAGTGGTGGTTGACGAAGCCTGGCAATCAGCAGAAGGAAGGTTAAGAGGAAGCTGGCGAAGCAGAGGAAAGAACAACGAACAGAAAACGAAGCAAGGGCTTTACTGTGGGTTTTGGTTATGTTGTTGTTGTGCTCTCTCTGTAGTGTTTCTTCTTCCTTGAAGCTTTCTGCTACAATTGTTGTGCTACCTTCTCGTGGTCTCTTGTACTTAACTTGATTCATTTCTGAGATCTGTGGAGAGGTTACTCCACCGAGAAGGAGTTTTTCCTATCCGGAGTTCCGGGGCTTAATCTGCCGATGATCAAGGGATCGCCCACCTCACGAGCACGCCAAGGAGTAGGGGCAAGTTATCCCCGATCCTTGTAAATCCTTCTGCTAGCATCTGGTTTGCTCTCTTTCAGTTTGCTTTCTGTTATGTTTCATCATTTCCGCTGCTAACCTAAGTGCAGAAAGAATCAAAAGAAGCCAAGTTTTAAGTGGGTGGCTATTCACACCCCCCTCTCTAGCCATCCTAAATCCAACAGATTTGAGTTAGATTGATTAGTTGAGTTAGATTGGGTTTTTTCATCAAATATCAAATTAGTAGTTTCTTCAATCTCAAGGGTTTGTTTGTTATAGATTCTGTAAGCCCTACTTGTGTCCTAAAAATATGCCAAGGGTAGACTTGGATTGGAATTTACCTAAGTAGTTTTTTGTGTTTAAGATGTGAACTTTATAGCAAAAGACTCTTAGATAATGTAGATTGGGGACCCTAAACCCTAAATCCTAAAGCCCTACTTGTGTCCAGGGGACTAGAGAAGCTTTTCTATAATAATCCTAAGCTGAGATTTGCTACAGGATGCAATATGAAGATTTCCCACCTTGCATATGCGGACGATGTTATGATATTCTTGAATGGTTCTATTGATTGTATCAAAATGTTAAAGAATTTCTTGGATGTGTATGAGGAGCAATCGGGGCAAGCTGTAAATGCAAGGAAGAGTTTGATTTATCTATCCAATAAAATTTCGGATGCCCGTAAAGGTTTAATTCTTGCTAAGACAGGCTTCTTGGAAGGTTCATGGCCTATGAAATACTTAGGGATCCCTTTATTTACTGGACATAGAAAATCAATGTATTTTCAACCCCTATTAGAGAAGATAAGGAAAAAGCTAATGGGATGGAATTTATCACAATTGTCATATGGAGGACGTCTACTATTAATTCAAAGCGTGTTATTATCTATGCCCCTATATCTGTTACAAGTGATCCTTCCCCCATTATCTATTCTTCATAGTTTGGAGATGATTTTTGCTAAATTTTTCTGGGGTTCTACGGACAACAACAGGAAAGTTCATTGGGTGGCCTGGGCAGATATCAGTAAGCAGAAACTAAGAGGAGGTTTAGGATTGAGGAAGCTAGCAGATATTAGTCTGGCAATGGCGGTTAAGCTTTGGTTCAGATTTAGAGAGCAAAGTACCCTTTGGGCAAAATTCCTTTCCAAGTTATATTGCGGACCCACACATCCGGTAATTGTTAATTTACGGAAAAATGCTTCTCCTTGTTGGCGCAGGCTTATCAAAATACACAGCTTGGCAAAACAAAATATTTGTTGGATCCTGGGAAATGGCAAGATAAATTTCTGGTATGACACTTGGCTTGATGAAGGCCCTCTTTTCCAATCATGTGCACCAGTTGGGAATAATGGCTTAATGGTTGAGGAGCTTTTAGATGGCTTGCATTGGAGGATGGATGAAGTCAATAGTTTGCTTCCGGATAGTAAAGCTGCAGTGGTTGCTGAAATTCCTAGTCAACATTTTGTATCAGATCAAATTATTTGGAAGCTCTCGTTAGATGGTAGCTTTTCTCTGAAATCGGCCTGGAATAATATTCGACAAGCACAATCAGTGCATCCCATAAACTTTGCAATTTGGAATAGCCTACTCAGACCAAGCATCTCTATCTTTGCATGGCGTTTCCTGAAGCGGAAACTTCCTATTGACACCATTTTGCAACAACGTGGTATTACTCTAGTCTCAAAATGTCAATGTTGTGATTCCTTAGAGACTTGGAACCATTTGTTCTTTGAAGGTCCAATTGCAAAAGAAATTTGGTCCTATTTTGCAAAATTGTTTTGTGTGAATCGATTTTCATCATTAGAAGCCTGGAGGATAGGGTCTGAATGGTTGCAAGGAGGGCATATTAGAGAGGTGTTGTCGTTTCTCATTTTATGGTTCATATGGTTAGCTAGGAACGAGGCTAAGCATGAAGGTTCAAAGCAAGATGTGCTAAAGATCAAAAGAAATATAATCCAATACTGCATGTTGGGGGAGGTTGCGGGTACCATCAAAAGTAAGCATTGGAAAGGTTTCAACTCAGTTGCTAAAGCTTGGGGGCTGTCTATTAAGGCAAGAGCCAGAATTTCTATTATTATGGTACGTTGGAATCGGCCAAGAACTGGAGGTTACAAACTAAACACGGATAGATGTTCGAGAGGGAACCCTGGTGAATCTTCGTATGGGGCAATTATTAGAGACCACACAGGGCAGTTTCTAGTGGCAAAATAAGGCACTTTGGGAGTCACCTCAAAAGTGAAAGCTGAACTTTATGCAATTTTAGCTGGGCTGGAATTATCTATAGCCAATAACTACCTTCCAATTTGGCTTGAATCGGATTCTTTAGTGGCTCTGAGGATAATTAAGTCTTCTTCAGTTTGTTGGGAATATAGGAAGATAGTTCTTAAAATCAGAATGCTGGTGATGAAGCATCAAGTAGCTTATTCTCATGTGTACAGGGAAGCAAATGCGGCTACAGATTACTTGGCTAATCAAGCCTTCAAGTTGCAAGGGGAGAAAGTGCTATTTAAGCAAGACATAGATAAGACTCTATATGGCATATGTAAGGTTGATAAGATGGGTCTTCCTTATGTCAGGATGGATCGGAAAATTTTTTAACAAGATAAACAATTTAAGGAGTGGAATCATCTTGTGGTAAGATTTCTGAACATTGAATAAAATGCTTTTTGTGACTGGACTGCTTATAGACCGTGGTGGTTTTATGGGTTTGAATTGTGGAAAGGACATGGAATCTGAAGGATGGTTTGTTTTCAAGATAGAGACGGTTTTGGGAAGGAAGGCTGTGTTCTGTTATCTGCCGCATTTAGACGTATCTCATGTCTAACTGGAGGAAGATTAGAAGACAACTGGCATATGACTGCGTGCCAAACTGATGGATCTCTCTATTCTTTTTTGTCTGTTAAAACTTGCTTATTGATACGGGTTTTTTGTTGGTGAGATGGGTTTCTATATTACTATGCAGTTAACAGAAACACAAACTGTTTAGTCAACTGGTGTGCCAAATCTGGGATGTGGAAAGGTGGGGGAACTGTAGGATGACAGGTTTTCAAGATAAAGATGATATTGGGAAGGAAGGTTGGTGTTTACATCTGTTTCATTCAGACGGATTTTATGTTTAACCGGAGGAAGATTAGAAGACAACTGGCACAGGGCTGCGTGTCAAATTTGCTTACTGATATAGGTTATGTGATGGGGTCCTATACTATTAGGCATTTAACAGAAACACAAAATTGCTCTGTCAACTGGCTGCCGAAAATCTGGGAACCCTGAATACTGATACGCAGCACCTGGCAAGATTAAAAGGAAGTCTCAAGGTGCATTGAGTTAGCAGAGAATAGAGGACTATGAGGAAAATTAAACTCATCTGATGGATATAATATTGCGAGGTTGGGTTGAATGATCAGACGCTTTCAATTCTGTATTTATTATGCTGCTGACAGAAAAAACACAAATTGTTCAGTTAACTGGCGTGCCAAATTCTGACATGTAACATCTGATATTAGCAGATAGGCAAGAGTAAAAAAGGAAAATTTTAATGAGCATTGGCTGAGCAGAGAACTGAGGATTCTGAGGTGATACTGTGATGTAGTGGAATTTCGTTGAAGTTCCCTTGATGTTTCGGTGGTGTTTTGAGTGGATGAGAAGACGGAGGGAAGGGCATGTGTTTCTCCCTAGCTTATATGGCCTGTCAAACTTGCTTACTGATACGGGTTTGTGTGATGGGGTCCTATACTATTATGTATTCAACAGAAACACAAAATTGTTCTGTCAACTAGTTGGCTAAAATCTGGGAACTCTGAATACTGATATGCAGCATCTGGCAGGATTAAAAGGTATTCTCAAGGTGAATTGATTTAGTAGAGAATAGAGGACTATGAGGAAAATTAATCTCATCTGATGGATATAATATTACGAGTTAACTGGTGTGCCAAATTCTGACATGCAACAGCAGATAGGCAGGAGCAAAAAAGGAAAATTTCAATGACCATTGGCTGAGCAGAGAACTGAGGATTCTGAGGTGATACTGTGATGTAGTGGAAATCCGTTGAAGTCCCCTTGGTGTCTCGGAGGTGATTTGAGTGGAAGAGAAGATGGAGGGAAGGGCATGCGTTTGAGACATGTTATGTCAAAAGGAGGTTGGTGGATTGTGTGGAATTCATCAAAGTGATCAGAGCACTGGTTAAAAATTTCAAAGGATAGTATTTTGCTGTTGGTGATAGAATTAATAGAAGATGGCTGATACTTTGTATAGAAAAATTTCCAGCCAATCTTTTGCTTGGATTTCAACTGTAAATCATATTGATTTTCTGTAATTTATATTAGAAGGTCAGGTTTGGCCCCCCTTCTAATATAGATTTCCTTTCTTCTTGGAATAAGATCTTTCCTTTTCCAAAAAAAAAAAAATCTTGGTTTTCATTCTAATTTAATTGTATTTTCTTATTTTACTTGGATCCCGAATTAAACACAAGAACCGGCGATCCAAACTTCATCCTCTATTCCGCTTCTATTCGATAAAGGAGATTGATTACTTGAACAACAAGTTTGTTCAAGCGATCACTCAATCGAAAATCATGATGATGATGAAGGTCGTTTGGGAAGTTTTCCCTATCCGGATTAGTTCTAATCTATAAAATTTTAATCCAGGAATATAGGAAGGAATCCCAACGCCAACAATTGGTATCAGAGCCATAGTTTCCGGTTTTGTATGTTTTGGATTCGGTTACTTTCATGCTTTTCATATATAATTTATGCCGGATAATAGTAGGATGTGCAATAGGCTAACTTTGTGGTTGCAGGTATTAGATCCAACTATTATGGCTATGTGATTGTGTATGATTGTGTGTGTGATTGTATATTGGAATCCTCGGGGTTGACGAGGCCATTTGTATTTAATTATAATTAAATACGGCAATGTTAGCCGCTTAGTTTAATTTACTTTTCGATCTAGATTTTTTGTACACTCCTTTGTGGAGTATATGGATGTAAATTAAATTTTTTTCTCTCGGGTCGGTTCCCTACTTGCGCGGCTAAAGGAGGAGGAGGAGACGAGATGGCAACACGACTGGAGGCATATTGGAGATCAGCGGAATCTACAAAGCCATAATAGTTGGAAATTTTGAATTTTTATATATATTGCTTGCTTTTTAATATGCTTGTTGTGGTTGTTTGAAAATTCCTCGGTTTTTTTAAAATAAAATAACTAAGTGGGTGAGGGAATCTGAGTCTCGTGGCCTCCATTACTAGTTTGAAAAGTGATGCATACAAACTTGCGCGTTGGCTCTGAGTGCCTTCCTCCACATCAGATGAGTTTGTTTTGCAAATCACGAGTTCAAACATCCTTTTGGATGATTTTAGAAAATTATTTAGGAGCATGTGATCTTCCCCATCGGAAGGGACATAATCCTAGATAATGGACTTAGTATCAAGTAATGGTGTACACATAGATGCAATTAATGGTATTCTCCCATCGGAGTCACTGCTATTATTTGTATGGCCAAAGATAAACCAACTATTAATTTTATTTGTCAAAAAGTAAGGTTGACAAAATAATAAAATTAATGGGTAAAACATCCTCTTACAAATGTTTGAATTAGTATACATCCACACTATCATGGCATACGAAATTCATGGTGTTTTGAGGTGTTGGTGAATTTAAAATTTTATTGTTTGATGAATCAATATTATTTTAAAATCTAATGTTTTGACCAATGTGATTCTTAGGTTTTTCAAAATGACCTTCAATCCCCTTGCTGTGATTTTAAAAGAAAACAAAGTTATTGGTCCAAATTATATTGATTGGAAAAGAAACTTGGATATTGTCTTAACTGCTGAGGAGTACAAATTTATACTATTTTGAGATCTGTCCACTAAGCCTAGAGATGTGTTAGTAATATGAGAGAAGTGTCCTAAGGCAATCGCCTTATGATTGTAATCATTTACTTTAATAAATGAATATTCACTATTTGAGTATACATGTTCATGTATTTGATTGAGATCTTAAACTCATTTACTGAATGTCCGCAATACAATTCACAGCATGAGAGAATTTGTGATGAATTCACAAACTAGTGATTATCTCTACATGTGCAATTGTGAAGTATTGAAATTGTCCCTAGTCGATGAATTGATAAATATGGACACTGTCAATTCTGTTGAGACTAGCATAGGTTATTCTCTAATCAGCTGATTCTCACTGGCTGGTGACATTGGGATGTCCGGAGATAAACATGGATGCTAGTTAAGGGAACTAGTTCATTGGAGTGACTAGCTGTAAAACTTCATATGGTAATCTACATATAGATATGTCAATGAAAGTTCTTACTGCAGCTTAAGTGCGATGTTCCTTTGACTTGCAGTGTTCAAGTCATCTTGGTCACGGAGACTTATACTTTGACATCTTAAGCAAGCATCTCTAAGGAGGTGTGGACCCAGGATGGTTGGGTATAAGCCGAAGTGCCCGAAGATGTTTGAACAGCCTACAAAGGATTCACCACTCCTTGCGAGGAGATGTATACCCAAGGCCTATCGTCGGATTGTTACTCAAAGCCTCTGGCCAGAGCATGACATGTTTAGAGTATGAGTCTCTTAAAAACATGAGAGTAATTAGAATCCGTTGGACGAGAAAGACACTACTTGGGCTAGGTGTGACGTAGTCAGCCTAGTGGGGACTGACACACATAGACCGTGTCCTGAACCAAGTGGGTATAAGATGGTGAAGGGAATTAGGCACGATTCATTAGAGCTGCTGAAGGGTTTCAGAATTATTTTTGAGGTCAACCGTTGATCTTTCGATTAATTGGGGGTCATGATGTACTACTAGGTGTCACTCATGATCGTTCTATAATTGGTTGATTATAGACGGCCAACATAAATCGAAAGCCTATTTAGTCACACGCACAACGAGTAATCCGAGGGATTTAAAACGAGTTGAAAATTGGATTTTTCAATCAAGAGAAATAAGTCGAATCTGAATTAATCAGAGGCACAACGGAAGCTTAAATTGGCTAAGTCTTTTGAAGGCTTATTGGGCGAATTAAATGAGTTTAATTCGCGAGGAGATTGGCTTGATGTGGCCGGCCAAAGAGGGTATCCACCCTCTTTGGTTTGGTCGGCCACTACAAGGAGAGAAAACCAATTTATTTGGTTTATTTTATAAAATAAATCAAGCGTGATTTGTTTTATAAAATTATGGATAAATAAATCTATATAAAGAAATTTATATAAAGAGATTTATATAAAGAAATTTATAGAAATTTATTCTTTTTATGGAAATTAAAATGAACCATGGATCGGTTTATTTTAATTTTATAAAATCAATTATGAATTAATTTTTCCATGATAAGAAAAATTTATAAATTTCTTGTGAATTTTATTCCATAATAAAAGGAGATATGTATTTGTTTTATTATAAAGTTAGTTATAATAAAACTTGGCATAAACGGAATAATTCATAAGAAAATTTATAGGATAAATTTCTTATGAAAAATTCCGTTAAAGGGGAGACTTGGCAAGGGAGAGGCTACTATATAAAGGAACCAAGGCTAGGCTTGAATTCCTCAATTGAGTTATCAAGAGATTAGTAGCTCCCTCTCTCTCACTCTCTCTCTCTCTCTCTAGGGCCGGCGCCCCTCTCTCTCTCTAGGGTCGGCTCTCTCTCCTCCCCTAGGGCCGGCGCACATCCCAAGGGTGGCCGAGAGCTTCATCCACCAAAAGGGTGCCGAAGAAGAAGAAGCGGATCGCGACTCCTTCCTTCCTTTCCCGGAATTTTGATTCCGTTACTTGGTGGTTAGTTTCTATCTTTTCTCTCTTGATATTCTAGTTGTGCCTTTGGAGAATCTAGTAGTTCTCGTCGGCACAAAACTCGTGGCTTTGCGAAGTCATCCCGAAGAGAACTCGGCGTGGACGCGAATAGAGGCGGAGCTTCCAAGGGACACTACGGTTGGATCTCGTCCCTTACTTCAAGTTACGCGAGGTAACGAGTAAATTAGTTTACTTTCTGCAAAATTTTAATTTATGATCATGTCCACACATCATAAGGTCGCATGCTAGATACGTGGTTAAAAATAATTTAAGAAATTATTTATGCTAATTCTTCCGCTGCACGTAAATATTTTAAAATTTACGAACCCGTATCCTTGTCAACATGCACCCGGTCCCAACAGTGGTATCAGAGCCAGTTAGTGTTCGACATAATCATATAATTGTTTTGCGGAAAACTTTGTCATGATCTCAATTTTGGAAAATTTTCCAATTATGGAAACTTTCCAATTATGAAAATTTTAGATTTAGGCATTTCAAAGTTTGAAAATTCTCATGAAATTTCGCAAACTTTTGAAATATCCTAGTTTCTGAAATTTTATGATAATTGTGAAAACTTCCCATCTTTGGAAACTTTCCAATTTTGGAAATTTCCTATTTTGGAAATTTTCCAATTTTGGAAATATGTAATTTTCTTTGTACCAGAAACTTACAATTATTCTGAAAACCTATTATCAAATCTCGCAATTTTGGACACTTTCTTTCAAGAAAGTCTAGACAAATTTATGGATAATTAATTGACAATTAAATTCAAATTGGTTTTAAATTATCAACAAAATTTTTTATTTTGGATTGAGCCTCGGGGAGCCGTCCAATTTAAAGTTAGTTGTTGTAATTTAATTTCCCAATTTTGAATGAAATTGTCATGTTTAATTTGGTTGCGCTTCAGAAGCGGACCAAATTGAATTTATGACAAATTTCTTTTCTTTGGGTTCTGAGCCTCGGGGAGCCACCCTTAGAAAATAATTTGTTATAATTAATTAAATCCATGAATAAAATATGATTTAAGAGGTGATGCTCTTACATATTGTTGTCTCCAAAATTAATTAGGAAAATGGTTTCCTATAGAGTTTTCTTAAAAGAGATTTTCATGAAAATAATATGTGGTTGAATTAAGGGAATTGCCTCTTAATTTAATAAGATTTGATTTAGAGAAATCAAAGTCTTAAACATATTATTTCCGAAATTGATTATGACAATTTAGGAAATTATTTCCCAAAACAATTCCTTGAATAAAGTATGAAATTAGAATTAGGAAATCCGGTTCCTAATTCAATTAATGAGACTTGATAAATTAAGTCACATACATACTTTATTAAGGAAATCGTTAGTCATGACATAATTATATGTCATGAATGTGCTTAGAAAAGAAAGGATGAGACCTAAAACCCCTTACAAAATATTAAGGCTAACACCTTCCATTAATATGGTTAGAACCGGAGTTTTGTTTCTCGTTTGGGTTGATGGACACATCCATGCCCGGCTTGAACCTCAACATGTTCAAACCATGGAATTAGTTTATGAATAATATAGTTGGAGTCAGAGGTCAATCCTTAGTTTTGGTTGTTGGACACATCCAAGCCTGACTAAACGGTTGAATGAGCTCCAACCATATTAAAACTATTTCTTGATTAATGGGTCAGCCTTAAGCTTGGAGCATCGATTTGTTGTGTCACAGCCAAGGTCGATGTAAAGAGAGGTGCAGTTGGGTGCTATGTACATTGTTGCATACATGTTAATGAGTTAAC
This sequence comes from Boesenbergia rotunda, assembly GCA_024364735.1. Classification (NCBI taxonomy): domain Eukaryota; kingdom Viridiplantae; phylum Streptophyta; class Magnoliopsida; order Zingiberales; family Zingiberaceae; genus Boesenbergia; species Boesenbergia rotunda. The sequence goes on from JAGFNQ010004034.1 coordinate 444,741, forward strand.
AACCCAATGATTTATGCAAACATTCAATTAGTTGATAGCATAAAGTGATAGTTACATATATGTGATATGTAATCGGTATAATTACCTACCTTCATAGCTAAGAATAACTTAATGGCCACAACCATGGTGGTTCTTATCTATGGTTGGATATCAACCTATTTGGAGATGTTCCTACGATCTCCCGAATTGATAAAAAGGGTTATTCAATTTGAAAAATAAATAGGATTTTATTAATGTATGTTGATACATTCTTTATCATTCTTCTCACATAAGCTCAATTTGTATTTCTAGGTTAATCACTCGATCATGTCTTCTCTGAATTTGCGTTCCATTTTGGACACCAATAAACTGACTAGGCCAAACTTCATGGACTGGCTTCGAAACCTGAGGATAGTCCTCAAGGCAGAGAAGCTTGCTTATGTCCTTGAAGATCAACTTCCCAACCATCCTCCTAAAAATGCAACTCCAGACCAGTTTCCTGAGTTGCTCAACCTGCTGAAGACTGTAGAGCCTTCTGTGAAGCAGGATCAAAAGACAGTACTGTTAGTTGGTTCCTCGAAGAAAGGTTCTAAGAGGAAGGCCAAAGAACAGAATAAAGGAAAGAAGAAAAAGGCCAAAAAGACTGAAAAGACACCAAAAGGAACTTGCCATCATTGTGGCAAGGAGGGTCACTGGCGAAGAAACTGCAAGGTTTATCTTGAGTCCTTGAAGAAGAAGGCATCCGATGCCCCATCCTCTTCAGGTATCTTCGTTATTAAATGTCACTCTATTTCCTCAAATACCTGGGTACTTGATACTGGGTGTAGCTCACATATATGTAATGACATACAAGGGCTAAGGAATAGAAGAAGACTCGTCTAGGGAGAAGCGAATTTGCGAGTTAGAAATGGAGCAAAGATTGCTGCTGTTGCCATCGGAACATATTTGCTAAAGCTCCCTACTGGATGTGTCTTAGAATTGGATAATTGTTATTTTGTTCCTTCGTTAATAAAGAACATTGTATCTATTTCATGTTTGAATGAAAAGGGTTATCATTTAACTTTTAGTAACAATTGTTGTTACATAACTTTAAATGGTGTTCTTTATGGGACCGGAAATTTGTACAATGGTATCTACACGTTAGACTTATCCGGTGACGTTTTCAATATCGAAGTTAGCAACAAACGTGCTCGAATAGATAATCGAATAGACTCCTACACGTGGCATTGTCGTCTTGGCCATGTAAGTAAGAAACGCATGACCAAATTATACCGATGTGGAATTTTAGAATCATTTGAACCCGGTTCATTTGATACATGCGAATCATGCTTAAAAGGCAAGATGACCAAATTACCCTTTTCCGGAAAGGGTAATCCAGTGGGAGAATTGCTTGGTCTAATACATGTATGTGGACCAATGTCAACTCTTGCACAAGGAGGCTATAGCTACTTCATCACCTTTATCGATGATCACTCACGATTCGGGTATGTGTTCTTGATGAAACACAAATCTGAAGCTTTTGAGAAATTCAAAGAGTTCAGAAATGAAGTAGAGAAACAGCTTGGCAAAAGTATTAAGATACTTCGATCCGATCGGGGTGGTGAATACTTAAGTCAATAGTTTCAAGATTATCTTAGGGACAATGGGATATTATCCCAATGGACTCCGCCGTATACACCACAGCATAATGGTGTATGTGAAAGGCGCAACCGAACCTTGATGGACATGGTTAGGTCGATGATGAATCATGCAACTCTTCCAAAATCCTTTTGGGGCTATGCACTTAAGACAGCTGTTTACTTGCTAAACAGAGTCCCGACCAAGGTAGTCTCTACTACTCCATATGAGACATGGAATAGAAAGAAACCTCACTTAACTCACCTTAAGATATGGGGTTGTCTTGCTTATGTGAAGCGGACTATATCAGACAAATTGGATGCTAAGTCTGATAGATGTCTATTTATTGGATACCCTAAGGAAACGAAGGGTTACCAATTCTATCATCCCTTGGAACAAAAGGTGTTTGTTTCAAGGCATGCTGTATTTCTGGAAAGAGAATTTCTTTTACAAGAAAACAGTGGGAGTGGCATTGAACTTGATGAAGTTCAAGAAACTCCAATAGATATTACAGAGACACCTAGTCTAGACCCACAACCAATAACTCATAATGATGAGCTATCAGTTGAATCTAAAACAACACCACCTCTTCGTAGATCTGATAGGACACGCAATATTCCAGAGAGATACGGATTTCTCATAAGCGAATCGAATGACGTGTTACTCATAAGCGATGACGAACCTATCAGTTATGAAGATGTTCTGAAAAATTCAAAAAGGGACAAATGGCTTAAAGCCATGAAGTCGGAAATGGATTCCATGTACGAAAATCAAGAATGGGACTTGGTTAACCCACCTGAAGGGATTAAACCCATAGGGTGCAAGTGGGTTTTCAAGAAGAAAACCGACATGGAAGGTAATGTTGTTACCTTTAAAGCTAGATTAGTGGCAAAAGGATATCGTCAGAAACAAGGAATTGATTATGACGAAACCTATTCGCCAGTAGCTATGCTTAAATCCATTCGGATGCTCCTAGCCATAGCAGCTCATTATGATTATGAGATATGGCAAATGGATGTGAAAACGGCTTTCCTTAATGGAAACCTGCTTGAGGATGTATACATGATACAACCTGAAGGTTTCACATCGGTCGATAAAACCAAAGTATACAAGCTTCGACGATCCATATATGGACTGAAGCAAGCATCCAGGAGCTGGAACATCCGTTTTGATGAAACAATCAAAGAGTTTGATTTCTCACAAAATCCTGACGAGCCTTGTGTGTACAAGAAGGTTAGTGGGAGTGCAATCGTATTCCTAGTATTATATGTCGATGACATATTACTTATAGGAAACGATATATCAGTTTTACAGACAGTTAAAATTTGGTTGTCCAAAACTTTCTCCATGAAAGACCTGGGAGAAGCAACCTATATCCTTGGGATTAGAATCTATAGAGATAGATCAAAACGGTTGCTTGGTCTTTCGCAGTCTACATATATAGACCGAGTGCTAAAAAGGTTTAGCATGTCGGAATCCAAGAAAGGTTACCTTCCCATCAGGCATGGGATCAACCTTTCAAAGTCTATGTGTCCACGCACAGAAGACGAGAGGATTTGCATGAATAAGATTCCTTATGCATCCACGATTGGATCTATCATGTATGCTATGTTATGTAATAGGCCCGATGTATCATATGCTCTGAGCGTCACGAGCAGATACCAATCTGATCCAGGTATGGATCACTGGGCGGCTGTCAAGACAATCCTTAAGTACTTAAGAAGAACTAAGGATGTGTTCCTAATATATGGAGAAGGAGATATGGTAATACGTGGGTATACAAATGCCAGTTTCCAGACAGATAAGGATGACTCCAAATCTCAGTCTGGATACGTATTTACTTTGAATGGAGGCACAATAAGTTGGAAGAGTTCCAAACAAGACACCGTAGCGGATTCTACCACGGAAGCGGAATATATCACAGCTTCGGAAGCAGCAAAGGAAGCAGTCTAGATCAAGAAGTTCGTCTTTGAACTTGGTGTGGTTCCAACCATTGATGAAGCAGTGCCGGATTACTGCGACAACAATGGAGCTATTGCACAAGCAAAGGAACCAAGGTCTCATCAGCGATCCAAACACGTGCTTCGCCGCTATCATCTGATCAGAGAGATTATAAGTAGGAATGATATACAAATTGAGAAAATTCCCACTGAAAGGAATTTAGTGGATCCTTTAACTAAGGTCTTGCCTCAAAGCAAGTTTGAGGGTCATGTTAGAGCCTGTGGTATTGGATACCGTAGCGATTGACATTAGGCCAAGTGGGAGTTTGTTAGTAATATGAGAGAAGTGTCCTAAGGCAATCGCCTTATGATTGTAAACATTTATTTAATAAATGAAAATTCACTATTTGAGTATACATGTTTGTATTTGATTGGATCTTAAACTCATTTACTGAATGTCCGCAATACAATTCACAGCATGAGAGAATTTGTGATGAATTCACAACTAGTGATTATCTCTACATGTGCAATTGTGAAGTATTGAAAATATCCCTAGTCGATGAATTGATAAATAGGACACTGA
>JAGFNQ010004034.1:450699-473188 GCA_024364735.1 Boesenbergia rotunda
ATGATACTAAGTTATGACATGATGCTAAGTATGACATGATGCTACGAATGACATGATACTAAGTATGACATGATGCATAAGTATGACATATGCACGAATGACATGATGCTAAGTATGATATGATGCTAAGTATAAAGTTACTACGCTAAGTTCCCATGTTATAGTGCTAGAAATGGTAGTAAGTGCATGTAGGAGTAAGTTAAAGGTTTCCGCTGCATTATGATGTCTACATGCCCTAAGTATGTTAACGTAACGCCGCTTTAGGAAAAAAAGAAAAAAAAAGCGGGCGTTACAGGTTGGTATCAGAGCAGTAACCATCTCACTACACACACATCAAGCCCTCTTCCTGCAGCTTCCAAGTAAGTAACCGTTTACATATCTGATAGTAGTAAGATGTTTTATGATTTTAAGATATGCGAGTATGAACGATATTTATGATGAAAAGTACGTTACGATATGTAACGACGAAGGATACTTTATCTTAGTTTAGGAATTAAATATTTACAATAATATAGGCGTAGAAAAGAAACTATAATTTATGATATTATGTATAATCTATAATATAGTCACATGTAGAACATTATCTGATAGCCTACCCACAGGAGATTATAACACTCTCACCTATGTTAGCGTATAGTATTAGTTCCATGATATTAATACTGATATAATTAATAGTATAGGTCATATGGTATAACTTAGGTAGGGTTCTAATTATGTTAACACTTATTATAGGTTATGGGTCACTGATATCTTATATATAATATATAAGACTACCTTAAGTTATTTTATGGTAATATAATAAGTAGGATCTCACCTATTCTATAATAATCATACAACTAATATAATTCGTAACTCGGACTGAGAACTAGTATTCGGAAGCATACTATTATTAGGTTTACCCATAATTAAAATAAGTATATAACTATGATATATGCATATAATTATATCATGGAGTTAATAATGACATTAGCCAATGATATGTCAAGGAGATAATCAGAACTTCGATATATACAGCGATGCTTCCAAGCTAAGACTTGGAGCTGTACTTAGGCAGAGGGGTAAGGTCATTGCTTATGCCTCTAGGCAACTCAAGGAACATGAGCAGAACTACCCCACTCATGATCTGGAACTGGCCGCAGTGGTCTTCGCTCTTAAGATATGGAGACATTATCTGTACGGAGCACAGTGTCGAATTTATACAGACCCCCGGAGTCTGCGATATTTCTTCACTCGGAAAGACCTGAATATGAGACAACGCCGATGGCTTGAGTTGGTGAAGGACTATGACTGCGAGATCTTCTACCATCCGGGAAGGCAAACAAAGTAGCCGATGCACTCAGCCGGAAGTCAAGTGCCACCTTGATGTCCATATCTAAATTATCCCGACCACTCGAAAGAGAAATGATGAATTTTGGGGTCGAAGTCATCTCCGGGCGGTTTTCCACCATGACAATATCACCCATGCGGTTTGAGAACATAGTGGAAAGACAAGATGGTGATCTGAGTCTTCAGAAAATAAAACAGGAGATCCTAGAAGGAAAGGGCGATGATTTTCATATCGCCAAAAGGGGAGTACTTTACCTCAGGGATCGTCTATGTATCCCTAAGGATCCGGAGCTTCGAAAGGAGATACTGGCAGAAGCTCACGGAACCCCTTATTCGATGCATCCAGGATCCACCAAGATGTATCAGGATCTGAAAGAGAAGTTTTGGTGGTCAGGTATGAAGAGGGATGTGGCTCAGCATGTTAGTACTTGCATGACTTGCCAGCAAGTAAAGGCAGAACACCAGCAACCCGGAGGAGTTCTGCAGCCACTTGCAATTCCAAAGAAGGAAATGGGGCTCACAACGGATGTCATAGACAGCACCACCCGAGCTATACAGAATATCCGACAACGGATAGAAACTGCTCAGAGCCGGCAGAAGAGTTATGCCGATGTTCGGCGCAGACCACTGGAGTTTAATGTTGGAGATTGGGTGTTTTCTGAAAGTGGCTCCTATGAAAGGGGTGACAAGATTCGGGGGGAAAGGAAAGCTAAGTCCGCGTTATATGGGGCCGTACCTGATTCTGAAAAGAGTTGGTAAGGTGGCATACGAGCTGGAGCTACCTTCAGAGATGTCAGCTATCCATAACGTATTCCATGTGTCCCTGCTTAAAAAGTGTATCCCAAATATGGACCGAGTGATCGAGCCGCAGATAGTGCAAGTACAAGAGGACCTAGGTTATGAGAGCAGACCCATTCAGATTTTGGATAGGGAGGACAAGAAGCTGAGGAGTAAGGAGGTGCCCTTAGTCAAGGTCTTATGGCAAAGCCAGCGGTTCGAGGAAGCTACCTGGGAACACGAGGACGAGATGAGGCGCAAGTACCCGGAGCTGTTCTAAGTTCGAGGACGAACTTTCACGAGGTATGGGGAATTGTAACGACCTGAAAAATTCTCTTAATATTTATTTAAACTATTGAGCATGACTAGATAATTTTTCGAGGAACCGAGGAATATTAATGCGAACTTTGGTCTAGAAAATTCATATTTTCTCATTTAAATTGAGAAAACTAAGTACTAATGGGCCTTATGTGGGCTTTTTAGTACCATGATTATAGGTGGATTTTAGGGAATAATTAGTATAAATATAAATAGGATTTAATTAGGCATATTAACATGATTATGGGTAAGTCTTGGCCTAATTTTTCCTATTTTAATGGAGAAATGGAGAAAAACTAGGTACTAATGAGCTTTAAATGGGCTCCAAAAAAGGGTATTAATTAGATAAAATTAATATAAATTAGGTAAAATTAATATAAATATAAAAGAATTTTATTTAGGAATATTGGCATAATTATGGATGATTTTAGGGGGATTTTCGGAATTTAAGAAATAAAAATAATAAAATAAAAATAAAGGTACATGAGCCAAGGATTGAACCTTGGACCTCTTGTACAACCATGTAAGCCTTAACCAACTCACCTAGCAAGGGATTTCTATGAGGAAATGAAGTGAATATAAGTTGAGATTAAGAAGAAGATGAAGAGTCATGGAGAGACTCTTCATTCACCACCTTAATGGGTTATAAAGAGGGGGGGTTTTGGGAGTTATTCTCTTCTCTCCATCAATTGCATTCTCTTCCTCCTTCTTTCTCATCCTAGACGAAATCTACAAGGGAGTTTTTCCCTTGGGAAAACTCCACAAGAAGGTCCTACCACCAAGATCTAAAGGTTTCCTAAGGTTCCAAGGCTAGGGGTGATCAAGAGACAACAAGTCTTCCTTCTTCTTCCCATCTAAGGTCTAAAAATCAAGACACCCAAAGGTAAGACTCCCTCACCTGTGGTATAATAGTTCCCTATGATTTCCATGATTTTTAGCATGATATATTGGTTAGTTTTCGAATTTGATGTTGAAAGGAAAGAAAACCAAGACCCTCATGCTTAAGGGTTTCGGCCACCATGTTTTACAGGTCTATAATTATGCTAAAAATCATGATAATGTTATTTAATGTTCCCTTATGATGTGTAGATGTTAAGTATAATTTTTGGGAATTTTTAGAGTACCCTAGGACACCCTAGGGTTTCGGCCAACATGAAAGAAACAAAACTAAGAACCCTAAGTTTAAGGGTTTCAGCCACCATGATTTACAGGTCTATAATTATGCTAAAAATCATGATAATATTATTTAATGTTCCCTTATGATGTTTAGAGGTTAAGTACAATTTTTGGGAATTTTTAGAGTACCCTAGGACACCCTAGGGTTTCGGCCAACATGAAAGAAGCAAAACCAAGAACCCTAGGATGGAGGGTTTCGGCCACTATGATTTTAAAGTCTATAATTATGCCAAAAATCTTTATAATGTTATTTAATGTTCCCTTATTATGTTTAGAGGTTAAGTATAATTTTTGGGAATTTTTGGAGTACCCTAGGACACCCTAGGGTTTCGGCCAACATGAAAGAAACAAATCAACACCGTAGAGACCCTATGGGTTTCGGCCACCATGGTTTAGGGTTCAAAAATGATGCTAAAAATCTTGATAATGTTGTCTAATGTTCTCTTATGAGGTTTAGGGATTAAATATAATTTTTGAGAATTTTTGGGGCACCCTAGGATACCCTAGGGTTTCGGCCAACAACAAGACCTCATGGGTGGAGTTGGGTCTAAAACCCCAAGCATGTGTTTGATGTATTAACATGATATAAGAGAGATGGAGGGTGATTATGTGAATGTTTCACATAGCTTTGAGACCCTATAGGTTTCGGCCAAGTACCCTAATAGGGTGGGAAGTTAGGACTTATTTCAAGTAAGGGCCCCAATGGCCCTATGGTAAGGTATGGTTGATATTTAAGCAATTGTTTTGGGGTTTTAATGGAATTTTTCCATACCCCCATGGCCTTGAAGTTTCGGCCAAGAGCAAGTTTAGGGTCAAAGGATTAGGGTTGGCCTTAAGTATGGGATTAAATGTTCCCTATGGCCTAGTATGTATGTATGGGATGTTAGTTGGGAGGTTATGTGAAGTTTCATGGACCTAGGGTTCCTTGGGGACTTTCGGCCAAGGACATAACCTAGGGCTAGGGTTGGGTTAAATCTCCAAAGATGCTTAGTAAGATGGAAGAAGTTCTATGTTAACTAAACCCTTAGTTTGTATGTCATGAATTATATGTTAAGTCATAGATGTTTAGACATGTGCCATGATTTGTGAATAATATGTAAGTATGCCATGTCATATGAATGATATGCCATGTTTATGAATGATATGCCATGTTTATGAAGGATATGCCATTTTTTATGAATAAGATGTAAGTATGCCATGTCTTATGAATGAGGTTAAAGTACATGCCTTTAGGGCATAACGATGATGTTAGGTATGATGAATGAATGATGATGAATGACAAGTATGATGAATGAATGACAAGTATGATGAATGAAAGATGATTCTTATGTCTTTAAGGTATAAATATGCTAAACGGCACGGTCGATGGTTGACGGTACGACGGTCGAAAGGACCGGTAAATGGGCCGGTAGACGGGCCGAGCCGTAACAAGTATGCTATGTTAAGTATGCCATGAATGTCTCATGAATGATGAAGCATGTAAAGTATTTTACTTTATGAATGGGCTTGTACCGGACCGAAGTATGGGTCCAAGGGATGGGCACCTTAAGAACGCCCCGGTTCTGGACTACCGACTATGCTGTCTACGGTTCTGGCACTACCGAAGCTGTGCAACAGGGATGGGCACCTTAAGAACGCCTCGGTTCAGGGACTACCGACTATGCTATCCTTACCCTAGTAGGTCGAGGCTAGCTACCTCGTATTTACTTAGGGATGCGCGCTTATGATGTATGTATGTGGTACAAGCCAGGGCCCAATGATATGATGAATATGTTTAAGCATTAAAAGTATGTTTTAAAAGGTTAAGCATCCTTATATATATGCAATTGCCTCATGCATTCATCCATGTTATGCATTATAATTATGATAAGAATATTATGCAAAGTAAGTTTATGCAAAGCAAGTTTATGCAAGATATGTTTATGCAAATGATTTTGTTTATGCTCATGTTACTATATGATGCCATGATTTGATTGTGTTTATGCTAATTTAGAATGCCATGATTTATCTATGTTCATGTTAGTTTAGGATGCCATGATTTATTTATGTTCATGCTAGTTTAAAATGCCATGATTTTATTTATGTGCATGATAGTTTAGGGTGCCATGATTTAATTATGTTTATGCCAAGTTAGAATGCCATGATTTGATTTATGTTCATGCTAGGTTAGGATGCCATGATTTAATTATGTTTATGCTAAGATAGTATGCCATGATTGGATTTATGTTCATGCTAGTTTAGAATGCCATGATTTAATTATGTTTATGCTAAGTTAGAATGCCATGATTTTTTAATGATGTCCATACCAATTTATGATGCCATGTTCTAACTATGTTATACTGAGATAGGACGCCATGATTTTATTTATGTTCGTGCTAAGAATGTTTATGAAGTTATGTTTGTTATGTTTATGTCTACGCCAAGTATTGTGCCATACCATGAAGGTTTATGGTTATGTTTATGCTATGCTATGAAGATGATTATGTTATATTTACGCCATGACGAATGTATGCTAAGTGATGAAAAGGCTTATGTTCTAAGTAAAGCACTAAGTATGTAATGGCTTATGTGCTCATGAATGAATGATGAATGGTTTTAGTGAGTAGGAAAGAGTCTTACTAAGCCTGTGTGCTTATAGTCTTATTTCCTTATACCGCAGATCACGCAAGGGGACAGTAAGGAAGCAGCAGTAGAGCATCAAAGAATGTGTGTGATAGTGACTTGGCCAAGGAGCAATATGGTTGCTCGTCTCATTATAGAACTTTATCTTTACTGTTATGTGTTTAAGTATGACTCTATGACATGATACTAAGTATGACATAATGCTAAGTATGACATGATGCTACGAATGACATGATGCTAAGTATGATATGATGCTAAGTATAAAGTTACTACGCTAAGTTCCCATGTTATAGTGCTAGAAATGGTAGTAAGTGCATGTAGGAGTAAGTTAAAGGTTTCCGCTGCATTATGATGTCTACATGCCCTAAGTATGTTAACGTAACGCCGCTTTAGGAAAAAAAGAAAAAAAAGCGGGCGTTACACCCCTTGTACCCAAATGTATGTTAACACAATTAGAACAATCAAACCTCTGGCATAGGAGATTAGGTCATACCAATCTGAGAACTATCTCAAAAATTACTCAACTTGGCTTAATCAAAGGTATTCCCAAAATTAAAAATAATGAAAACCTAATATGTGAATCTTGTAATCAAGGTAAACAAACCAAATCCAATCACAAACTAATCCAATCTGATTTAACTCAAACTACACTTGAGCTCCTACACCTTGACCTGTTTGATTCACATGGAGCCAAGTCACTAAGCGGGAACCGATACTGCTTAGTAATAGTTGATGATTACTCTAGGTTTACCTGGGTTAGGTTTCTAAAAACCAAAGATGAAACCCTAAACCTATTTAATGAATTTTGTAAACTAATTGAAAATCAAAATGACACTAAAATTAAAAGACTTAGGAGTGATCATGGGGGAGAGTTTGAAAATCAACGATTCGAGGAATTCTGTAAGATAAATGGGTACTTACATGAATTTTCATGTCCTAGAACCCCCCAAGAAAATGGGATAGTCGAGCGAAGGAATAGAACATTACAAGAAGCCGCTAGGGCTATGCTCAACGAATTTAATCTAGCAAACCAATTTTGGGCAGAAGCGATTAGTACGACCTGTTATATCCAAAATAGGGTTTTGATTAACAAGCGACACAACAAAACCCCCTATGAACTGTACTACCATAGACTCCCAAACCTACACTACCTAAGGGTCTTTGGATGCAAAGTCCATATCCTAAACACCAAAGACTATTTAGGAAAATTTCAGTCTAAGTCAAACCCAGGTATCTTCCTAGGATACTCAACCACAAGTAGAGCCTATAGAGTTTACAACAAACAAACTAAGAAAATTGAAGAAACAACAAACTTAATTTTTGATGAAGAAATCAACTCAACATCTAATAATCCAAAATTAACTTCATCAAACTCTGACCAAGAAAATAATGAACAAACTATTGAACCCTTAATTGAACCCTTAAACGACCTAACCATTGAACCAATTAATGAGTCAACTGAACCAAGTATCGAACCAACAAATGAACCAACCCAAAGAGTCGAATCAAATAGTGAACCAAACCGACCAGCCGGACCTGAGGCTGAACCAAGCTCTAGAAGAACCAAGAAACCCAGACTCAGCCACCCAATCGATCAAATTGTGGGTGATCCAACTCTAGGAGTCAGGACTCGATCCTCCTATAGAAACCTTAGTCAAATAGCTATGATATCAAAAATAGAACCTAAAACTATAGATGAAGCTCTACCTGATCCGGATTGGATCATAGCTATGCAAGAAGAGTTAGCCCAATTTGAGAGGAACCAAGTCTGGGAACTAGTGCCTAAACCTGAGAGCAAATCCGTCATCGACACTAAGTGGGTCTTTAGGAATAAGTTGAATGATCAAGGAGAAATAGTCAGAAATAAAGCCCGCTTAGTAGCAAAGGGTTTCAGCCAAGTAGAGGGATTAGACTACGATGAAATATATGCCCCAGTAGCTAGACTTGAGTCCATTAGAATGTTGTTAGCCTTTGCATCCCATAAAGGATTTAAATTATATCAAATGGATGTAAAGTCAACCTTTTTAAATGGATTCATTAAAGAAGAAGTTTATGTAGGACAACCCCCAGGGTTTGAGGACTTAGACAAACCTAACCACGTTTACAAACTAACCAAAGCATTATATGGGCTAAAACAAGCACCTAGGGCCTGGTATGAACGGTTATCAACCTATTTAACTTCTAAAGAATTTAAACAAGGCCAAATTGACTCAACTTTATTTATTAAAACCGTAGAAAAAGATATATTTATTGCCCAAATTTACGTAGATGACATAATCTTTGGATCCACCAACACAAACTTCCTAAAAGAGTTTGTCAAAATAATGGAAAATGAATTTGAAATGAGCTTAGTTGGTGAGCTTAACTTTTTCCTAGGCTTACAAATTAAACAAACTAGGGATGGTAACTACGTTCATCAATTCAAATATGCTAAAGAGTTAATAAAGAAATTTAAAATGGAAAACTCTAAAAGCATAAGTACCCCCATGGCCACTAATGTAAAAATAGATAGTGACCCTGATGGTAAATTAGTGGACCTTAAACTCTATAGGAGTATGATAGGTAGCCTACTGTACCTTACAGCCAGCAGACCTGATATTCTTTTTGCTGTAGGGATGTGTGCTAGATACCAAACATGTGCTAAGGAAACGCACTTAGCAGCCCTAAAAAGAATACTAAGATATGTAAAGGGCACCCTAAATGTAGGGATTTGGTATCCTAGGACTTCAACTTTTGATTTGACAGGATACTCAGATTCTGACTATGCTGGCTGTAAATTAGATAGAAAGAGCACAAGTGGAAGCTGCCAACTTAACAGGTCAGAGTCTAGTTAGTTGGTGCTGCAAAAAACAACACTGTGTAGCTCTATCCACAACTGAAGCTGAGTATGTGGCCTTAGGGGAGTGTGTTGCTCAACTTTTATGGATAATGCACATACTTAAGGACTTCCAGCTCAACTACACCCAAACTCAAGTATTTATTGACAATATAAGTTTAATTAATTTAACTAAGAACTCAATCCAACACTCCAGAACCAAACATATAGAAGTCAAACATCATTTTGTAAGAGACCATGTAGCCAGGGGTGAAATAGTACTCAAGCATATTGACTCTAAATCCAACTTAGCCGATATATTCACAAAACCCTTACCTGAATCTGAGTTCAGTTCACTAAGAAGGCAGTTAGGATTGTACTCTGTAGAATAGATTAATTTTTTTTACTGCTCTACTTGATTTAAAATTTTGTTTCTAAAAATAGAATTTGAAAAATGGTTTTACTTAATTTCAAAATCAGTTTTCATCTTCGACATAGTTTTATTTTTTTCAAAACTACCCCTTTCAAAACTAGGGCTTTTTCGAAAATGGACTTAGCATAGGCCCTAACCCTAGAACTGCATGCACCTATAGACTTAGAAGCCAGCATCTCACAAACACCTTAGGGTACTTTTGGTTGATAACCTAGAAAGGGTTGAGATGCTTAGGTCTTTGCCTTAATTCAAGATGCTTTAAGTCAGTGCATCTGCAGTAATTGGGGCACTAAATACAACTTACACAGCAATCAAGTTAAGTGTCAAGTTTAGAAAATCTAACTTGAACAGAAACACTTAACTTGACTAACCCTAGCAAAAACTACTGTTTATAACAGTTAGTAAGTAGCTAATTGGGTTAGACAGGTCCCTACAGAGAAAATTGACTAAGTTAGTTTAAGTCTAATTATGAATTGGTTCAGTACAGCAAAATCTTACTTATTTCCTTTATGCAATCTTAATTCTGCTATATTTATCTATTTTGATATATGACAAAGGGGGAGAGATAGGAAAGGAGAGAATAAAATTAATTTTTATTACTTCTATCCTTTATTCAAAAAGTTTTCAAAAATTTTCTTATCCTTATTCAAAATTTTCAAAAATACTTAAGCTTCTCAAAATTGAATAAAGTATTTAAGTACTCAAGCCTTTCAAAATTTTCTAACTTAAGCTTATCAAAATTTTTAACTTCTATAAGTACTTTAAGCTTAAGTTTCTCAAAACTGTATAAGTACAATGTTACTAAGTACTTAGTTTTTTTTAAGTACTTAAGTTTTCCAAATGTACTTGATTTATTAAGTACTTAAGTTTTCAAAATTATTAAGTACTTAAGTTTTCCAAATGTACTAAAGTGTTTCAAAGTTTACTAAGTACTTAAGCTTGTTAAATCCTACTAAGTACTTAAGCTAACACTTTCAAAATTTTTGAGTACCTTAAAACTTAAAGCTTCAAACTTTTTAAGTACTCTAAAATCATGCTTCAAAAACTCTCCTATGTACTTTTAACTTAAGTTATTAAAAGATTTCTAAGTACCTAAAACTTAGGTTTTCAAAGTACAAGTAAAGTTGTTTAAACCCACGAATTTTTGAAAAATCTAGGGGGAGATTCCTTCCAAGGGGAGGGAACAAAATACTTGGTTAAACTTAACTTTTTGAACTAAGGTTGCCATAAATCAAAAAAGGGGAGATTGTTGGTGCAGAATGCACTCAAGTCAAACCTGTGTTTTGAAAATGGCAACAGAGGTCAAAAGTTAAGTCTTACTTGTTTTCCTAACAAGTTACTCTAGTGTGCAGAGACAAAGTCCTGGCGAAGGAATGCTAGGCACCTGGCGAAGGACTGCCAGGATACCAAGCCCTAGCGAAGGACTGCTAGGCACCTGGCGAAGGACTGCCAGTATCCAAGCCCTAGCGAAGGACTGCTAGGCAACTGGCGAAGGACTGCCAGTATCAAGGCCCTAGCGAAGGACTGCTATGCAACTGGCGAAGGACTGCCAGTATCAAAGCCCTAGCGAAGGACTGCTAGGAACCTGGCGAAGGATTGCCAGTATTCAAGCCCTGGCAAAGGACCGTCAGGCAAAAGTCCAACCAAAGGAGCGGTTGGCATCAGGTACATTCTCCCGAGAGGAGTAGGTGAGGACGCGTTCCCCGTCGAGGGAACAGTAGGCGTCGGTTCGACCTAGGGCTCCATTTTGGAAGCCCAAAGTCAGAACCAAGACAGCTAAGGCTGTATAAATAAATATTTTATTGCTTTATTGTGTTTTGGACTAACCCTGGATGCAGGACCGAAGGAACGTGTGTCTGCAGCTCAGAGAGCCTCAAAGGAATGAGGCAATAGCTGACCAGGGCGCCCGGAGTGTCCCGGGCGCCCCCAAGGTGAACACCAAACACAACAAATGCAAAGTGGCTTCGACAGTACAACTCCCGGGCGCCCCCGTGCTCCCGGGCGCCCCCGCTGCTCCCGGGCGCCCCCAGCGTCCCGGGCGCCCCCATGCGCAAGCCTCGATCCAGAAGCCTTCGAAGCCAAGCAGATAACACTTTGACCCGGTCAATCCGGGCGCCCCGAGCGCTCCGGGCGCCCCGGTCAAAGCGGATCCCGAAGATAAGGGGATCAGACGCTGACCGAGATTGAACCGGATCGAAGGACACGTGGGGGGCGCCCCCGACATCCCGGGCGCCCCCAGGCCCTATATAAAGGGCCCTCGACCAAGGCTTCAAGATACAACTCCTGATCAACTCTTCTACGCTCTTCTACACTCGCGCTTCACCTCGGAATCCTTCCAACTCGAGCCGACGACGTCCCGCTGCTCCGAAAAAGTCGATCTACCCCGGACGTCGGTAAAAGAGCTAGTTAAAAGTTTACTGCACTTATTTTTGTAATAAAATTTTGTAAACTGTTTGCACCGTATATAGAATTGCCCAAAGTAAATGGTCAACGACCGTGGGCCTTGGAGTAGGAGTCGACACAGGCTCCGAACCAAGTAAAATCGACTGTGTCTGTGTGTTTTTAATTTTAATCTTCCGCTACGCATTCTCTTTTTAAATCCGAACGATTTCCGATATTCACCCCCCCCTCTATCGGTTCTCTCGATCCAACAGAAAAGAGGAGCATGCATCAAGAGGGAGCTACAAAGGTAAGGGAGGTAATCCCTAACTTTACTTATGCTCAAAATGCATGTTTGAATGCTAGAGTTAATAATAATTGTTTATCCATGCGTAACTTTGAATGTAAATATGATGATGAAAATAGAAACACTTTTGCGTGCCAAAACACTAAGAATTCTATGCTTCATGATACGGTTAGGAACTTTAGACTTAAGGATCAAGGTGCCAACCCTAATCAAGGGAGGCACATGCCTAGGAAGGTGGAGAGACCTGGGCATGATCAAACTAGATATTATAATACTAAGATTAGGGATCTAGAAAAGGAAAATCAAGCCTTAAGGATAAAGCTTGATCAACTAGAAAAGAACCTAAAAAAGGTCATTCAGGATCCAAGGGATTAAATGTGATACACAAGGATCAACAACCTAGGAATGGTAGGTTAGGATTAATATACCAACCTAGGAGGGCAAAAGGTGATAAAGTGTCTTATTCTAGGATGCCTTTTGTTTATGATAGAGAAAAGACCAACAATGGCAAGGAAAATCCAGTTAAAGAGAAAAAGAAAGAATTAATCAAGGATAAGGTATGGAAAATCAAGAGAGTGATAGTTGAAAGTCAAGAAGCACCGAAGGAGCATCGGTGTGGTCTTACCCTTGTAGAAGAGTCACATGGGAAGGTAACTAAGTCTAGGAGCTCTAGGGAGAACATGAGAAGCCAAAATGGGATTCATGGTCAATGGATCTCAGGTGGATTCTTCCTAGGAGGTTGAAAAGGACTATAGTGTATGCCAAGAAAGTTTAAAAGGCTAGGTTAGTCTTAATCTTGAAAATTGGCACACTAAAAGGGAAATTATGAAGAAAAAGGTGAAATTGGGATGTTAAGTGAGACAAGTAGGTATTAATGCCCAAATACCATGTAACTTGATGTCATGAAGTGACTATGAATGAATATAAGGAGAAGCATCAAGGTACGGTCAAAATTAGAACTCTTGGAAAAGGTTTCATGACACTTTTTAGAGAAATTTTGAAGTTTGTACCAATCTGAAGATTTGGGATGACTTTAACTGAAATTATATTTTTCCTAAGTAAATATAGGATTCACAAATGTCCTCGCAAAATTTTAAAATTTTTGGGAATTTGTGGAATTAGTTAGGCATTTCTGAAATTCGGACTGAAAACCTGAAATTCAGAACATCAGAGGCCAGTCGACTGGCTGGAAGCCAGTCGACTGACAAAACCCACAGAACGTAATTACGGTGTTGCCCAGTCAACTGCCCCAGGGGCAGTCGACTGGCTCGCGAGTTTTATAAAAAGGAAGGGCGCGCCGGGAAAGCAAAGTCTAGGGTTTTGACTCATCTCTCCCGGCGATCTTCACCTCTTTTCAACTCCTCTTGTGTCCTAAGCCCCTCCAAAGCTCTAAAACTCGTTCCTAAGGCCTTCTCTAACTCCGATCTACTTCTAGGGTTAGTGGAAAACCCCTCTTCAAGTCAACACACGCGATTTTCAAAAGTCACAATGCAAAGAGCAAAGAGGTATAGTATTTAAAGTTCATTTCTCCATTTAGACTTTGCATTGACACTAATATGATGATTTTTGTGTTTTTGTTTGCCTTTTTCTCTTGATGGGGGTCACTTTGGTATGCATGCATGTGTTTGGTATAATAGGGTTGTGTCTAAGCGACATCGGAGTGAGGGGTCATCTCGACCAGGTCCCCAAGGCTCAGAAGTGTCTAGGTTTAGAAGTTTGGAATGCAAAAAAGCGATTCGAGGAGAACAAATTTGTTCAACTACCCTGTCGATATCTCAATAAAGGATACTTTGAGGAGAAGGGGCATCACATTATTGAGATGATTACCCATTTCGGCATAGAACAACTTGTCTATTGCCAACATGATGTTAATCTTGATCTGTGCAAAGAGTTCTTTGCAAATTTGACTTGTCATGATCTAGACAATAGAGTTTATGAGTCAAGGGTAGCGGGTGTCACCATTCCTTTCACACCCATGGTTTTAGCCAGTTTCCTAGAATGTCGGGCCTTGAACAATGCCAATACCTACTTTCCAAACATTGTTGAACCACTTGAATTCCCAGGTGTCACCATTGATCAGATTCATGTCCACTACTTCAGGAGACACAGACATGAATCTGAACGTACTTTTGACGCAAAACCCATGAGTCCATCCAGTCATGTGCTCTACAAGATTTTGGTAGAATGTCCCCTACCCATCATCACTATGGGGAGGGCAAGGATTAGGTTGCCTCACTTAGTGATGATGTATGCGCTTGAGAGACGACTGGATATAGATGTGTCCTTGCATGTGTTTGCCTCTATCTGTCACCTGTCCCAGAGTGTGAATGGGAAGATTTATATGCCCTTTTGTCATATGTTAACTGAGTTCTTCCAACTGCATTTTGGCATTCGGGTCACTAGTGGTCAGGTTAGACACCTGTCCAAAGACTATGATCAGATTGGCACCCGCCAATTGTCTTTGGCAGGCATTGAGTCTAGACAGGGGGCATTCGTTTGGAGGGAGCGCCAGGAAGCTGCTGATGCAGGTGAGGAGCCCGCTGAGCCGATCACACGAGCAGAGTTTACCCGACTCCAGGACGATGTTCATACTATTCAGGAGGGCGTCCAGAGTCTTCAGCAGGGCCAGGCAGCTACTCAGAGAGAGGTACATGGTATGACAGAGTTTTGCCAGGGGTTTATGACCAGGCAGGATACCATGTACGAGATGCTGCAGCGATGGGATTTATCATATCAGGGTCCTCCTGCTCCTCCTCCTCCTCCTCCTCCAGATGGTGATGACCACATGTATTTCTGATCAGTTGATGCAGTTTTGGGTTATAGTGTTGAGAGTGTCTTGTGATGATTACTTTATTATATCTCTCAAACACTCCTCATTTCGATGATTGTACTTCTCTAAATGACTTCTGGCCTGTTGGCCCATGGCACTGGCGTGATGTTTATTTGCTGACTGACTTTATGTATTATGCACCTTTTACGCTATCATATTCAGAGTGTGTCTTATTTTCATAGTTTTTTTTATGATCTAATCTTTTGCCAAATCATGTTGGTTTCTTCTGTAATCGTTATCTATATATTCATGATATGTTTGCAATTCTCAAATGATTGCTATCTAGTATGGGTTGGTTGAAAATCAAGAAAATATCATGATTAGAAAAGATGATCATTACACCATAATGAGTTTTATAAAAATCAATATATTTACTTGAAAAGGGGGAGTTGGGAATCATTTTGAATATCAACTAGAGGTGCTAGAGAATGACAAGTATAGGATCCCATCACTAGAACTCTAGATTGATACAAAGTTGGCCTTAATTGGAAATTTGTGAGTGTGTACCAAAAGACAAGCATGGTTGATGTTTTTCATGAACCAAAATTTTTCTAGGGTAGGGAATACCTTAACAACCGTGCTTGCAAAGTTTCACATTTTTCAGATTTTCTGGAATTTTTTATTCATTTCTGAATTTTGACTGAAATTCTGAAATCTGTCGTATCAGTCGACTGCCCTGAGGGCAGTCGATTGGTAGTGTAGGCAGAATAAGTTTTTGTGATTTCTGAAGGGGTTTTCAGAAATCTGGTTAAGTTCTTTTTGGCACCTAGGGTTGAGTTGCTTGGGGCAATCTTTTGATGGTGTCAAAGGGGGAGAACTTGAGTGTTAAGTTAGGATTTGGTTGAAACTTAACTTAGGTTTGGTTGTAACTTTAACTCTAACTTAGGATTAGCAATAAGAGCTGAAATTTGGGAGAAAGCATAAGTTAAGGGGGAGGTAGCCTCTTGTGTGTTATGCTTGAATTTCAATTGCTTGTGCTATTATTATTGCTATATGTTTACCTAACTTAACATATTGTCACACATCAAAAAGGGGGAGATTGTTGGGGTAATCGGCCTTGAGATGATCTGGAGGATCATGATATTTTGATGAGTGGGCAATATGGTTAAGTTAGGATTTGTGTTGTTCTCACATGTGTACATGAGTGTGCAGGTGTACAGGTACACATGGACTTGGTTGACGTCTTCAGGTGAAGGATGGCATGGAGGCAAGCTGGAGGTTTGCGTGCACATCCGAGGGACCGTTGGATAGCAGAGATGATGAGCCGAGGGATGCGGACTTCGAGGCATACGTGAAGGGTGGCATGGAGGCAAGCTGGAGGCTTGTGTGCGCATCCGAGGGACGAGGGCCAAAGATGAAGAGGGCATGAAGGCAACAGTCAAAACTGCTGGAGGAAGATCAACTAGGTTGAGAGAGCCTGAGTATGAGTGCTTGTACTCAGGGGTTAAACCTGGGAGGGTTTGAGTGCGGAGAGACTTGTACTCGGGAGTGAAACCCTAGGCTTAAGTGTGTACCAGTCGACTGGCCCAAGGGCAGTCGACTGGCATAGGCTGAAACAGGCTGGCAGAATTCGAATGTTATGCTGTAACGGTCGAATCTGAGTGGGACCAGTTGACTGCCATTTGGGCAGTCGACTGGTAGCGGCTGTTTCAGATTCGAGCCCTATTTAAAGGGGCTCATTTTCTCCTATTGTTTTTGACGAAACTTGCTTGGATAAGGCAAGTTAGTAGTCTTGTATACTCAGGAAGTGTCCTTGGTGTTGTGGTGAGGTTTCTCCACCCACAAGGAGCGACGAGTTCTAGCCGGAGGTTATCCGGGGTTTGATCCACCGACGGATTGTTGGATTAGTCACCCGACCGGGAGTGGATACCAACTAAAATCTGGTATTGTTAGCATTGTTATTTCTTTTACATATTATTTCCGCTGCGCTAACATCTTTGTAGAGATCAAAACGATCAAAGAAAGTGCATTCACCCCCCCTCTGCACGCCCACATCGATCCTTCATTTTTCATAGTGGAAGTGGTGTACGGCCTGGATCCTTGGATTAGTCACCCATCTGGGTGGATACCAAGTAAACAGTTGGTTGTTTGTTCTTATTCTCTTTGCATATTATTGTTTCCGCTATGCTAACGAACTTGTAGAGAAATGACGAAAAAATGTTATTCACCCCCCCCCCTCTAGCACGCCAGATCGATCCATCAGTCTCTGTATGAAGCTTGGGATAAGCACAACATCCTTCTCTGGTGATCCCTTAGAGCTTTGATCGCCAAGGAGGTGACTTGCTTCTCCTAAGTCCTTCATATCAACTATTTGGACAACCATACCCTTATGTCTGATAATACTTTGTCATTGTTGCCAATTAACAAAATATTATCTACGTATGATACAAGAATACCACTACGTTTACGTCACATTTCTTACATACACAAATCTCATCCGTCCTTTGAATAAATCTATACGACTGGATTATCTCTTCAAAGCGATGTTCCTCGTCATAGGTCTAGGGATATTGATTCATGGTCGCCAGGGACCAAGTTCGAAGACTCTCCCAAGAACACGAATCCTTCAGGTTGACTAATAACCCACCCACTACGACGAGGCTCCACCTGTGTATCTTCTATGACACGCGATGCAGTGACTTGTGGTATATCTTCTTGTACAGTTGGTACTAAGGTCGGAACATTCCTTGTTTATTTTTCAAGAACTAGTCTACTCATGGGCTTGTGGTTCATCACATAGTCCTTGAGTCAGGCATTCGTGCCAACGATGACCCTCTAATTCCTTAGGACTGTAGAACCACCTTTCGTTCCCCTAGGATAGCCTATGAGCAAACGCACGAGATTCCAACTTATCAGTATCCCTTCTCAGCACATGTGCTGAGCAACTCCATATCTGAATATGTCTTAGACTTGGCTTTCACCCAATCCACACTTCTACGGGAGTAGAAAGTACTGACCTAGATGGTATCAAGTATGTACGCTGCTGTTTCCAGAGCATATCCCCAAAACAAATCCGGCAACTCGGAGCAACTCATCATTGTCCTAACCATTTCCATAAAAGCCTTTTTCCTTCACTCTACTGCACTGTTCCGTTGGGGCGTACCTAGTGCAGTTAATTGGGATTGGATCCCAACCTCTGATGAGTAAATCCTAAATTCTCCCAAGAGGTACTCATCACTACGATCTGATCGTAATGTCTTGATACTTTTACTTTGATATTTCTCCACATCAGCCTAAAATTTTTTGAACTGATCAAAGCATTCAGACTTGTAGCCATCAAGTAAACGTATCCATGCCTTTGAATATTCGTCTCACGAAGTATTCAAATCTACCTCTAGCTAGGATGGACATAGGACTACACAAATCAGAATGAACTAGTTCTAACACATTTTTGGCTCTATACCCCTTAGCCTGAAAAGGCCTCTTGGTCGTCGTACCTTCCATGCAAGATTCAAAGGTTGGGAAGTCTCCCACCACCAATGAACCCGAGAGCCCATCGGCTATCGACCTTTAAATCCTACTAAGGTTAATATGATCAAGCCTTAGATGCCAGAGACATGTTTGGTCCATCTTGGAAGGAACCTTTTTCTTATTTTGATTAGATGATGAGCTATTAGCTACTATTTACATCATGGGAGACTTTGGTTCTAATTGCACAAATTGCTTAACCATGTTCCTAAACAGATAATCTTTCTATTCCACTTTTCATAACAAAAGGCAATAGAATATCTATAATATTTCAGAAATTGAACCAAAGTTCTTTCTAAATAATTTGGTACATAAAGCAATCTTCTTAAAACCAAAACTTTATTTTCCTATCTAAAGATAAATAACTCTCACTGCAATAGTCACCACCTTCTTAGCATATCCCATGTAGACAGTAATCTCTTCCTTAGCAAGTCGTTGGGCTTCCTGGAGCCCCTGCAAAGAATTGCAGACATGATTAGTGGCATCTGTATCTACACACCAGGTACTGGTAGATAACACCGCTAATCATGTTACAACGATAAAAGAAAATGATATACCTTTCTCTTGACAACGGGGGCAGTTCGCCTTCCAATGTCTAGCCTGCTGGATCGTGAAGCACTTGCCTTTCGGCTTCTTCACACCAGCCCGTGGTCCCTGCGATTCTGCTGCCTTCTTGGACTCACCTTGTTTCTTCTTCTTCCTGCCTTTGGTCACAGAAGTAGAAACCTTCTGAGTGACCAAGGCCTGCGAACCCCTGACGAAAGAGTCCCTCTGCCGCCTCGAGCTCTCCTAGTAGTTCCCTCAATGTATACTCATGCTTATTCATGTTATAGTTAAGTCGGAACTGCTCAAAACTTCTAGGCAGAGATTGGAGCATTATATCGACCTAGGTTTCCCCGTCGATTTATCCTCCAAGATCCTCAATCTCATTGAGGTGGGCCATCATTTTCAGGACACCCTTCGAAGAGCACATATTTGTACTCTTCAGCAGTAAGGACAATGTCTAGGTTTCTTTTCCAGTCTATGTAATTAGGGCCAGTAAGTTTATTTTCCTTAAGTATCGTCACTATTGGGTTAAAGGCTATTTTGAAAATCCTAAGAATCACAACATACACTACTTTAGAAATTGAAAATAAATTGATTCCTCAAAATAATAAATTTTCGAAATCAACCAACACCCCTATACACTGAGAAATTCGCATGCCATGATAGTGTGGGCGTATACGAATTCCTACATTCGTAAGAGGAGGTCCCATCAATTTTACTATCTTGTCAACCTAACTTTTGACAAGTAAGATCAATAATTGGTTCACTTTGGCTCTGCAAAATAATAGCAGTGACTTCGATGTGGAGGATACTATTATTCACATCTAAGTGTTCACCATTATACGATACTAAGAAAATTATTTCCGATTATGTTCCTTCCGATGGAGAAGTACACACGCTCTTTAACAATTTTCTATAGTCTTTTGGCCCAGTGATCCGCAGAACAAGTCCATCCGATGGGGAGGAAGACACTCAGAGCCGACGCGCAGACTTTTTCGCATCACTTATCGGATTGTAATGGAAGTCATGGGACCCTTAGGGTCCCTCTCCTACTTAGTAATTTATTACGAGGAATTTTAACTAGCACATTTACACAATAAGCACGTAACCAACATATGAAAAATACAGAAAATCCTAGATTTTCCAACTTTCATGGCCTTGGTCTCTAATGCGCCTTCAGTCATGTCGTCACTTCGTCCGCTTCTCCCTTCCATATGCGCAAGCCACCTTGAGGGATCTCCGAGCCGAAATGACTAGCTAATTATTTACATCATCGATCCTATACTCCACAAAGGAGTGTACATGAAAACTAGATCGAAAGTAAAATAAATAGTTCGGCTGAACATGTGTCATATTTAATTACAAAATTTAAATACTACCTAGCCTCGTCAACCCCGAGAATTAATTAATTTACAATAATTACATACACATGCACACACATCCAATATTTGGCCATGATAAGTTGGAATCCAGTGCCTGCAACACAATGTTAGCCTACGCACATCCACATATCATCCAGCTAAATATAATGTATGAAAAATGTAAAAATTAACCAATCCTTAAACATACAAAATCGAAAATCTCAGCTCTGATACCAATTGTTGTGTATAACTTAGCAGGTTTCCTAAGCGAATACTTGATCATCCTTGGAAGACCTCTCCATGTCTACGGATTAAAAATTAATCCGAATGGAGACCCGTCTCCCAACGACCATCTCGTCATCGTATCGAACGATCCAAATTACAACTCGGCCAATCACAAAGATTGAGCCATATAATTTGCTTAACCGTTCGACCGCGAAAAAGGCGACGAGTGGATCGCCGACTTTTGTGTTTATGGTCGGGGTCCAGTTAATTAATTATTGGCTATGATTTACAATCAAAATAATTAAATAACTCACATGAAATGACGAGGCAAATAAACAAGGCACAAAAATAATAGAAGGAGCTAAGGGAGAGATTATACCTTCCCTTTTACCTCGCGATCTTCTACCGTATGACCCTCCCCACTTGGACGTCATGTGGGCGACGATCTACCAAGAACCGTGGTCACCAAGTCGATCCCTTCTCCTTGCGCCAACCAATCCCTAACCAAAGGGATGTCGTCGGCCACTCCAAGGAAAAAGACAATCCAACCACAAACCCTACTACTCTTCTCCTCCACCGCCGGGCCAAAGTTACATAAGCAACTTTGTTTGGAGAAGTCCAATCTACCATGAGCAGATTTTCTCTAATCTGCCCGAAGAAAACTGTCGATCTGCTCCTTCCAATTGTCGTGAGGCAATTGGAAATTGTCATGAGGCAATTGCCTTCTCCAAGCAATTGGCGTTAGGCAATTGCCTTCTCTACCTTCTCCAAGCAATTGCCGTGAGGCAATTGTCTTCTCCAATTAAACAGCAGCAGCAAAGCTGCTGCCTTAATCCAATTAAACTGCTGCCAATTTCTCCCTTGAACGCTTCTCCACCGAAGGCTGAAGGTTGCATGAGTAACCTTCGTTCTCTCCACCAGAGTGCGACAACCTTCCTTCTCCACCGAACTCAGCCTCTGCCCGAGTTGCGTGAGCAACCTTCTTTCCAACAAACTTTTCCATTGTGAGGTAATCCGAAAGTTGAGTTCTTGGAGAAGCTTTTCTCCTCTTGGAGAAAACTTCCAGTCGGCGCTGAGAAAAAGAGAGAGGAGGAGAGGAGAGAGAGAGAAGAATAGGAGAGGAGAAAACTTAAGGTTTTTCTTGTGTTCTCTTGGATTCATCATCCACTTGGTTTCATGCCACCTGAGGTATATATAGGGCTACGATAGGGACCATAAGGAGGAGTTGGATCTTGGCCTGCTAATGGATCCAAACCCGATCCATTAATGAAGATCCATTCCACTAAAGGATCCTCATTGAATTACCTCACCAATCCCATATTTACATATGGGCTCCACTTATTACGAGTCGTCCATCCCCCCATGTTTAAGATATCGAATGTCCGTTAATTAATTTAAATTACTGACAATTCAAATTAATTAACTTCTGGATCCTTGATTAGTACCACTCAACCTTATCATCATGCCGGATCAAATCCACCTGCAGGGTTTAGCATGATGAACCTTTTGAGCTCATCAAGGGGGCATCATCATCCCGACTCACCAGGACACGGATTCCGTCAATAATCAATGGCACGCCATATTATTAATATTATCTCCCAACTTACTGGGCCTATCGATCTAACAGAATAAATCTCGCCCATTGGTAAATCAAAGAAATAATAATTAATAATACATGCCCGTTATTATATCGGGATTAAGGGATCGTACTCCATAATAAAATCTGAAGTCCTATCCAATTATCAAGTCAGTACAAATTGGATAACATCTGGTTTTGGTCCTGCGCAATGTATTCAAAGCACACTAGTGTAATTCTATGGTCAAGATCAACCACACCTAATTACACTACAACCATCCCGATGGTTTGTCCAATTCCATCTCGATTGTGAGCCTCTACTTATACTAG